>JAHBCN010001757.1:0-108000 GCA_019359885.1 Listronotus oregonensis | reverse complement strand
AAGTCTTACAGCCATTGTACCCATATAAAAAATTAAGTGAAATTTATTTCTTTACATGCCTCCTAAAAGTAAGTTATTGTCTAATTGGCTTAAAAGACAGGTGTATAATTTTCGACTTTTAGATAATGGCTTTGTATAAAAATAGGAACAAATGTTTAAACCCTTACATATTTTTAGGCCTGTTATATGATCATTTCATCGAGTTTTGGCGTCAGGAATTCACAAAAACAGTTGACAACGATAAATTCGACAAGCAGTACCTCTATTTATTTAACCATCAATATGGTAAAGTTGGTAGGATGGTGAATTATTCACCTTATAGTTGTATTAAAATTATAATGGGAAATGTTGGTCCAGGTGAAGCTCATGGTTGTCCTTTTCGCCACTGGGACTCTGGCATTTTAAAATCGAAGATGAGCGAGTATGGCGTCTCCCATGATGGTAAGTCAGTTCACTATTCGTGAAGAACGAATCTTAAGCGTCATGTTTCTTCTTTTCTTTCTTTTCTTGTATTTTACCTTCAAGGGTCTCCAAACTACATTTTGCGGGCCAACACCGGCCTGCGAGCTCTACCAATCCGGCCGCGGTAGGACATGATGCTTTTATTTAACGACCAATTAGGAAACATACATAATGACATTAAACATTTTAACTGTAATTAATGATATGAGCTTTATCCTAAAAACTTACAATATATGACATATATAAGTAATTCACAAATTAAAATTTAACATTGTATTATATAGCTTTCCAGTGACAATTTTTTGCCGTTATGATTTAAGTTTATTAGTGGAAATTATCAGCAGCGACTATAAATGCTCATCAGGTAACTTGGATCTATAAATATTGTTTCAGCAAATTGTTGCAACATGTTAGCAGCAATCGGAAATACAAAGAAATTGTTACAAACATAAAGCAGAAATGTTGGCGGCAGTTTTCTTAATATAAAAGTTTGCTTTCTACGAATTTCCATTTTCTTTATGCATAAAATAGATTTCTGTCAATTCCTTGAAGAAATTGACCCCGTATCATGGAAATGGAGCGGGCTAAACTTCCGAAAACGCCCCCCTTTGATTTTTCTATAACTTTGTACAGGGTTATTCATTTTTTTTAAAAAACAAATGTAGCCATTTAGTGTATTTTTTTCCGTAGAATTCAATAATCGCATCAGAAAAACATTTGAAACAAAAACAAAAGAGTTACAGCACGAGTGACGTATTTTTTAAATGGAATACCCCGTATATTTTTATATCAATAGATAGAGATTTTCACGAGGAATTCGGTGATATAGGGGTTGCTGGGTTTATTTCCTGCGGATCTGCTGCAATTGTCTAAAAACTGCATAATACAATAAGGATAGTTGCACCTGAAAAAACCTGGCTGCCACAGGTCACAGGTGCTTACTTGTCAAATTCAAGAATTTTAAAAATACGTTTATTACTTTTTGGAGTACTTTTATAATGAGGTTTTCATCAGAAGAACGACTTTAAATTATATTATATGCCAAAAATGATATGATATATCTATTTCTAAACCAAGCAGCAAAATTACAATAAATGGAAAAAATTAAAATACAATACGAGGTAAAATATGGTGGTAATAAGAACACTTATAACAAAAAATTATAATATTACTTACAATTTAAATGTTCTATATGACCCCAATTATTTTCGAAACATTCTTGGTTAAGACGATTAATTTCATTTACATTTTTTCTCTCATTTCTTCCGTGTTTGTGTTCCCATTTTGGTAAACCACATTTTTCAAGTGACTCCATAGAAAAGTGTCCAAAATTGTAATATCTGGACTATTAGGTGGCCATCTAATAGTGCCATACAATCCACTGATTGTATCGGCGATTGAGATACTGCACAACTTGACGAACAGCATGGGGCGGCGCTCTGTCTTGTTGCCAAATGATCTTGCAATACGTTTCGAGTGGCAATTCTTCTAAAATGTCCTCAATATCGTTTTCAAGAAGATTGAGATATTTTTCTCCAGTTAAGAATCCCTCATAGAATATTGGCCCGACAATTCTATTGTTAAGCACACCACACCAGACATGAATAGAAGACCTCCCTTGGTATTTAATCTCTTGAAATTTCTTGGGATTTTGTCTTGCCCAGCTGTGCGTATTGCGTCGGTTAAACATTCCCGATGAAACAGGGTAGGATCGTTATCTTGTTCATGGATTAAAATTTGGGAAACAAATTGAAAGCGAAGTTCCTTTTGTTCACGTATTAAATGCTGCACTGGAAGAACATGATATGGAAGATGTTTAAAATATTTCAGTGTCTCTGAACCGTCGCATAGGTCACTCTTCTTCTTGCAGGGCCATACCTCAAGTCTCTAACTGCGTCAGTAATTGACTTCATGGGATACAAAGTAAAATAATTTAGAATAGCTCGATCCCGGTTTTTTTTTCTCATTGTAGTCCTTTTTCTAATATGTAACGACTTTGTTTCTTCGAATAAGACCTTCAGTTTTAAAATTGTTTTTACTGATATATTTCGGTGGAAATTTGCAACATATCTTCGTTGTGTTTTCCTGGCGTTTTCTCCACATTTATAATAGAGAGTTATAATTTGAAGCCGTTCTTCTGATGAAAACCTCATTATAAAACTACTCCAAAAAGTAATAAACGTATTTTTAAAATTCTTGACTTTGACAAATAAGCACTTTTTTTTACATTTGTGGGCATTTAAGGGCAGATGTAGAATCTGCCCTTAAATTTTCCCTACAGTATTCTGTAATGATGTTTTCTTGTTTCGTACACTCGCGTTTCGCACATTATAAAAATTTACCTGAAATGTTCTCGTTTCATACACTGAATTATTTAACACTACGATGTATAACCTATTCAAAAATCAAGATTAAACGATGGTGGTCTATTGGGACCAAATATGGCGCAGTGCTTTTTCGCTTTTAATAATACATTTGGTCAAAAGTTATTTTATTATTTAGTTCCTACATTTGTCTTATTGTTTTTTCTATTACCTAGGAAAAAATATCTTTTTTGGTTTTATTAAAATAAAAAAACTTAAAAAAAGTGTTTTTTTTTATTTTAAAAAAATTAAATAGTTACAAAAAAACGCTAAATGCGAAACATAAACAATTATATTCTTATATAAGAAACTCAAAACTAACCTTACATGCAAATAGGTGTCATTAAAAAAATTCCACGCAGAAATTGCATCAACCTAAACTTTGATCCTATTTATTTGCTTGCTAATCCGCACATTCTCTACAGCAGGGTAAAATATATTCCATGCAGAGCCAGCATTTGCAAAATTTACAAAAATAGCGTGTTTTACGTTTTTCGCAATATTTACAATGACTCCTCTTATTTGAAGGGGTATCAAGTTTATCTTGCCTCTTGGTTCCTGAATATTTTTCAGCGGAATCATGAATGTACCTGTGCAGCCCAGAAGAACTTGCTCTGGACGACATGTGGTCTTTTACCAGTTCTTTTCCCATTTTTTTATAAATAGTCGTCGTTCCTCACTTATATCAGAAGTAGGATCAACGGTAGTCGCAAAGTTTAATTTACCGAATATTTCCCAGATGGAATCACTAATCGCGTGATAAATAATATTGCAACGTTGCAACGACGGTGGACTCTTAGGCCAAAAGCTCGAATTACACCATATAAAAAAATTAAACTTTCTGTATGAGAAAATGTAAGTAGCTGATACTCCAAAAGGTACCTAGAAGGACAAAATTAAAAAAATGTTTTGAAAATTATAAAACATTATGTATTTGGCCTGAACTAACAGACCACCGTCGTGCATCCGAGTGTTAATCAATTGTATGCTTCTCGTTTCGTACACCGACCATTGTGACGACCCAAATATCCAACCAAATAAATACCATATTAAAACTTATTCAATTTTTGTTAATAATCTCTATATAGGAATAATTTAGACAAATTCAAAAGCCCTCAGTTCTGGTCGGTCATGGTTAGTTCTGGTTAGTTAAAGCGGCTATTTATTTTCCCCAATTATATTTCAGAATTGATAGATCCCTAACAGTAGGAACAGTAAACTTTTCCGTTTAAGTAGATAGTTAAAACATATATTATTATTAGATTATTTTAATACCACTATAATCCAAATAAATATTTCTGCATCTTATATGTGAGCAATAAATATTTTGATATTTAGTTATAAAAGTAGTTTTAATTCATTTTACCATATTTTATAAACCATCAAAGACCGAAACCTAACTTAGTTTTTGGTGTACGAAACGAGGTGTCGAAAACTGAATAATTAATTATGAGCATGAAATAAGAATATTTGGGGGAAATTTTTGAGGTGTACGAAAGGCGAGTGTATGAAACAAGAATAAATCTTCTGTAACACCCTGTATATTCTGCTAATAAAGTCAATAAAATCATGTTAGGGTATAAGAAAACATTTAATATTTGCTAAATTTTATTTTTATTGTTTTCAGGTGTCCAGGAAATAATGACATTAGTTTCTAATGGTCACTATCAAATAGCGTGTACAAAATATTTTGAGCATACACACGGTCAGCCGCCAAGTACTAGTATTAATCATCCCAATCAATATTTTGAAGAAAGCATGAATTTGCTGAAAGCAAAAACTGGAAAGAAAGATAAATAATTGTTTCATTACTTTTTCATCATGCTTTAATTTGTTTTGTTAAATTTTATCTTTGCTTAAGCATTTCTAGTTAGGTTAATAAATTTCCCGGTCATGTAAATATTTTAAGAATTTCTATTTATTTTTGGGCGTTGATTTTTATTTTTATAAACTTATTCTTTTAGTTTTCACTAAATTGTTCAGACAAATAAATACATAGACCAACATTGAAGTTTTGTTCCTATCTCTGTTTCATTGCAAGTGATAGTAATAAAATTTTACGGAACGGTTTAATAATCGTAAACCATAGGCGCACTGGTATATGTATCTTTATTTATTTATATATCTAGATATTTTATCCTTAATTGCAAATAGGGTTAATAAATATTAAAAGTATTCCGGTTTCTTGTGTTGTGTCAGTTAAAATTATACCGATTTTCTATCCTAATATTTTTATTATTTACTTTACTTATTTTTTGTATACGATTGCACGGTTTAATGTTCTGTTTTTATATTTGTTGAGAACAACACAAAATAATGTAAATAAATTCAAATATTGATCATTCCATAACTAAAATAAATATTTGAATAAAATATATATTCCAGGATGTTGTTAGGCCTAATTCAATCTGCCTTCCTAATGACGTACCGACGCGACGGCCATTATTTGGCAGACCAATTAGGTTTGATTACTGTCTACCTGTGATAGTCCTTATTTGGCAAACTAATAATTTTCTAAATGTGGAATTGCGTAGTTCTTATTATTGTTACAGTGTTATAGTGTTACAGTTACCAAAATGGCTTGTTCAACAACACGTGCACACCTCGGACATTTAACATTAAACGAAAATCGTATTGTTAAAAACGTATTCGATTATATCACAAATGAGCAAAACTGTGATTTAAGTGTGGATGATAGAGTTGAAAAATGTGCTTTAATGACCGGAGTTGGAAAAGCGACAGTTTCCAGAATTCTAAAATAAGAAAAAGGGGGAGGTATAGCGTCAAAAAAAGCGACCAGGCAAAAAAGAACTTCAGATAACAGATGTGACAAAGCAAGCAATTAGACGTATTCTACATGGTTTCTTTATGGAAAAAAATCCCGACCGTGGATAATATTTTTTCAAGCTGTCAAAAATCATCCGGAAGTGCCAGAAATAAATAAGTAGGGTAAAACTATGGACTATTTTCTTGAATTAAGGAAATGGTTTATGTTTGATTTAGTTTTGAGTATTGGAGTAAAGAGAATATAATACTTATTTAAGATTATTTTTTATTTTGGTGACATTTTCACATTTAATTTGTACTTAACATAGTCTGGCACTGTGGTGTATTTTTAATAAGCATTATTGTTTAATTATAAACTTTATTTTATTATTTCAATTAGTGCATTTTTAATATTTCAATATTTTATTGTTGTACTTGTAAAATAGTTTTTTTTATCGTTTTAAGTATTTTTATAAGGTTAGTTTAAAAGTATTGACGATTGCTAAACAAAAATGTAATTTTGTCTAACGGCAAATAAATAAATAAAACTTGTGAATATTTTTTTATATTTTTACTCAAACCTATGAATTAATTGTCGAATATTAAAATATATTATAAAAAATACGATTCCTATTTAAAAAAAAATTACTTAAAACCTTTTTTACAAACACCAGCCCAAGCGTAAGCCACTGTCAAGGGTTTTATGGCATTATTTTGGCCGACACTACGTTATTCTTTTGTTATTCGACCCAAAGGGCTGGCTCATATTAGACCGGGGCCGGGAGAAGTACCGGCAGCATTCTAATTGTCTATTGAATCATTGCAAATTGAATTTTAAAATATTTATACCCGTACTAATACAAGAAGCTTATTAGCATAATTTAAATATTTTATTACTATCGCTTGCAACGAAACAGAGTATAGATTATTTTTAACAGCAAAAAAAGGGTGGTTTATATTCCATTCGTTACGAAATATACTTTTTTTTTAGAGAAAAAAGTCTGACGTCACGTTAGTTGTCTTTAAAAGGCATCAACGAGCCACCAAATAATAAATGTTTGTGACAAAAAAGCGTAAACAGCTTAAATGTGTTTATTTTCGTTTAAAAATGCCATAAGCAAAAACAGGTAAAGAAAAAGTCTCCCATTGGTCAATTGCATTTGTATCCATGAGTAATGACCTTTTGAACCAATGCCATACATTTTTTGTTCAGTTGTCATTCTCAAACGAAAATTTACATATTATAGTATGTATAGTTTTATTTTAAATATAATTTGCACGCATATTTATTTTCACAAAAAATAATTTAAATTTCGCCTAATCTACGGCCTATCTTGTTAATTTTTTAGTCTTTGAACCTATCCGAGTGTAATTTAACATTTTAAAAATTAACTCTTTCCACTTCACAAAATTCAGAGACTCGCATGCGCAGAACTTCTGTCATACATTTTTTTATAACTATGTGAAAAATTTGGTTTTTGTTTATTTCATAATAAAAATAATAACAATAATAAAGTTAATTTTTTTAACTTTTTACAGTATATGTTACATAATATTTAAAACATTTAAATAAACTTAATAAACCCACGAAGAACTTGTAGTGGGGAAGTAAATATTAAAATTATCATTATTTTAAAATAATTTTTATACTTTTTTTTTTTAAATCGACGCAAATTAATTGATTATTTGATCAAAGTTAACATTTTGAGAAAACTCATTTTCAATACTTAATATTGCTAGGCTATTTAGTCTTGTCTGGCTAATGATTCTTCTTAAATAGTTTTTTATGAGCTTGAGCTTCGAAAACGATCTTTCGGCAGAAGCTAACGTAACAGGAAGTGTTAAAAACAGTAAGAGTGCAGTGCACACGTCGGGAAAATTTGAGACAGTGGTTTGATGTTTACAAAAAAATAAATCAATCACTTCGATAACGGTAGTTATTTTTTTAAATTTGCTCTAAATGTAGTGCAATTAAATTTAACGTTTCTCCTGCAATTTTTCCAATTAAATCATTAGCCTTTTTTTGTAGTATTGTAGCTTGCTTGTTAAGCTCAAAATCACTTAAGGACACTAAATAAGAAGGTTCAAAAAATTTAAATTTAGCCACGATGTTTTCAAAACTCAGAAGTCTATTTTTTAATTGCGAAAAAGTGGTAATTTTTTAAAAATCTTTCTTCTTCTGATAATCTTAAATCGTTGCTCATTTCATCGATTTTGTTTTGTTACTTTGATGCGCCTTTCTGTAAAAGTTGCTTCTACTCCCCAACTTTTTGAAAGCTCTAAAGCCTCGGATTTAATGTGTTCATAATTATTACGAAGCTCGCAGAACTCTAAATAGGTATTCTTAAATAAAGTAGATGCCTTGGCCATATTAGTTGTTTTACTTTGTAGTGCTTTGGAAACATGGTTTAAACCATTAAGGATATTAAAAAATAAAACTAAAAGAATCAAAAATTTAAAATTGTCCAACTTTTTCTTCAGTCCAATTGCTTTAGATTGTTCATATTTATTCTTGCTTCTAAATGTAATTTGCGTGAGCGACTTTATTACATTTATAAAATTATTGCTTAGAGATTCTAAAGCATCGTTCCTCGGTGACCATTTTGTTGGATTTAACCTTTTTAACAAAATTTTGCTTAATGGACAACCTTACAGTAATTTTCATCGTTTAATACTAGCAGAAAAAGAATTTTATTCGTGGCCGACAGTGTCAAAAAGTTGTTTTGCTTCTGCAACATTACTCATAGCATCGTTAATGAATAGATTTATATTGTGTGCTGTCAAAGATAATACTACTACGGATAAGATAAATCATTCAATGCTATATTTTTGATACCCCTAACGGACTTTGGCTAACGCGGGCCGATGTCCATCGAGAGATTTTCGCGCTATGCATTTCAATCCTTGAACGAAAGTTAAACAGTGTTGCCGGCAGGCCTTTACTATTGGCGTGATGAAACGCGACTAGAAAATACAAAACCCGTTTAGCCGCCCGCTTTCGCTACTTCGTATTCCGAATAAGGTACAAGCGACAGACATTGGCAACGTCGCACATGGTTTCGTACCTCGTTTCGCTGGACGCAGGCATTGATATCTCCGAACTGATTCAGAGCGCCCCATTTAAATGGACCATCTATCCGTAGTAGTATTATCTTTGGTGATGTACAGTGGATAAATTAAGCGTTTTTTTATAGTTTAACAATTTTGGCTTGTAACCCATTACAAGAACCGCTTATATTGTCCTTTACAACGTAAGACTTTTTTGTTCAAATAAATTCAAGGGTGGTAAAATTAACAAGAAGTGCTCGATTTTTACTATTTGTCCGCAGATATAGGTTATGTTTGTACGTCATTCGTTTGCCCATTTTGCCCCAGAACTGATTTATTTTATTAATTTTTGTTAAATATTCAACTTTTAAATGGGTACTATTTTGGATATAACTTACTATTTAGAACTAAAGTATAACATTTTAAAAAACTTAAGACTTTATACCACTTGATAAACAAAACAAACGGGCAAACGGATTACGTCACAAATACCAAATTGACATTTAAATTGACTTATATGGGCTTAAATGGGATCGAGCACTCCTTGTTAAGTTTATTCCCCTTGAAATAAATTCACAATATAATGTTTTAAACCTTCCGCACTCTTGCCATGAACTATAGGATAAAACCCTGTAAAAGATCCTTTACATTCAACTTGAATTATTTTTTTTTATTTTTTTAAACAACATACCGAAATATTACGCTTAACTGCTCTATTTTAGAAATATCTTGTGTAAAGGCGCTACGTATTTCGTCAAAAATATTATTTTCAACATCGACTTCCAACATGTCAATAAATTCATTTTGCACAAAAGGACTTAAAAATTTTATTGAGCCCAAAGGCTGTTAATAATAATCTGTGTCAATTAATGTCAATAATTTTTAAAGAACGTTATCATATCGAGACAAAACATGCACAATTTGTATTGGTAAGGTTAACATTTTAATCCATAGGGATTTTGAACTTTGACTGTTTTATAATTTATTTTATTTAAAAAATCAGTTAAGTTAATTAATTAAGGAATATAGGAGCGGCACCTTCGGCGCCTATTTTTCCTTGGCGCCGTGGGGGCTTGCCCCCCAGGCCCACACGACTCTCGTCCAAGGTATAATTTTTTTATAAAGTTATAAATTTTAGCGGTTTTCTCGACTATTCTCTTCAAAAAATGCGCCAGTAAGAATTTAAAACCATTTTGTTTCTTTTTCGATTCTTTAAAAGAGTCATATCGACAGCATGGCGATTAAATTACAATTAAATTAAAAGAAAAAAATATATTTTTGACAGTTTTTTTATATATAAAACAGAGAAAAGCTAAGTTTTGAATGGATTTTGGTTTTTAGGTTCTATGCACCTTATTTACCATAACAGCTTCTATTTTGCTCTGTAATCTGTACCAATACTCTTTTATTTAATACGTATTTTTATATTGATTATTGGTCTGCGTAGGTATTAAAATTAAGCCCGCTCGCCTTGTATATGCATTTCAGGAAAACTTTACAGCTTATATTTAACGTTCTATTACTCAAGATGGCTGTACTTGATCTCATTTGTAACACTTGTACCCATTTAATTTTTGATTTTTATTTGGATGTTTTTTTTACTTCTACTGTTTAAAACGGCAGTTTATTTTTAGGTTTGGCATACTAAGGTCCATTCTTTAAATTTTCATTTAAACCACCCGACAAAGACTACATTCACGCTCTGACCTAATTGTTAAAAAATCAAAACAAAACCATAAGCCGATTCTCTTGTAGAACTAACGTCTAAATTTAAAGTGGTTAACAATCATACAGAATGTGTAGTCATTTGCAGTTAGGGTTGCCATCACTTAAGTTGCTGACGCCAAACAAAAACTTTAAAAACCCCAGGCATGTGGCTAAAATTGAGTCTTTGTTTGAAAACCTCTGGAATAGTATATTAAAGTATAAGTGGATATTCAGGTCTTTAAAACGCGCGATTTTTTGAGCAAGACGGCGTAGCCGAAGTTCTCGAAAAAGAGCAAGTGTTTTAAAGACCCGTTATTTTATCGGTAATATTTATTAAATTAGTAATATTTTATTTAACGTTATAAGTACTTATGTCAGATCAATAATTTTGTTTCTTTAAAATGCCTGACATGTGCCAAAATTCGAGGTTAAAGGTTGGCAATGTCATCTTTAGACTTCACATTTCTCGGGTTTTTGATTGATGTACCAGGGTAACCTTTAAAACACGCGCGTGTTTGAAAGTTCGATTTAAACACGCCCAGGCGTACCTACTTTAATCAAGCAAAATAGGATACCAATATTTTTTTTTACAATATAAATAAAAAACCTTTTATTATATTGGTAGCATCAGAGTTGGTTTGGATGGGGTTTACTATTGCGAACGAATTTTTAAGTATGATTTGTTTGCATTTATTGCTTACTTTGACATGAAAGTGCCTGGGTTTTACCCGGACTCTTTTTAAAAATTCCTAGGACAAATCCAAATTCTGGACGGCTCTATTTGCAGTTGATTTGTTTTTTATGCTAAGATGGAGTTTAATCGCTTTATATGTTTATTTTACTTAGATCAATTTAATAATTTATTAACAAAATTATTATGTTTATTATGTATTGCTGTCTTAATAAATAGCTATTTATGGTACTAGTGTGTTATTATACATATAAGTCACGCGAGAAAAGTTTAGCTAACTTTCTCGAGTGACTTATATGTAATAACACACGTGTTCCATACAATATTTTATCCAAAACTGTCATATTATTATAATATAAAGTTAAAGTAAGATAAATAGAAAAGATCCTTAAAATAAAAAAATCCCTGTAGTATATTTCTAATTTGTCAGATTATGTGACATAGTAAATAACAGGTGGATTTTTCTTGCAACAATGCAATTTTTCAAAGAAGGTTGCGGTTTTGTAACTAATTTGATTGTTTATTAAAAAAAAAAATGTTTGTCAAGAACTGAAAAAGTCCTAGAATGAAAAACTGTCAAGTTTATAAAGGAATTCGGGAAGAAGCTAATAGAGCAATAACCTGATCCCAGAGAAATCAAGACAGTTTTACAATAAGGAATTTCGTGAATTGGAAGTGTGGATGAAAAATAATAGCATTCAATTGGTAAACAAAGAAGTTTTACTCGCATATTTCTTATATTTAAGTGAGAAACTTGTCCCTTCGTCATTATGGACGAAATATTCCATGGTAAAAACAACCTTAAGATATAAGGGGCCAGATATGTGGCAATCTCTGAAATCTAATAGAAAACCTAAAAATATTATGAAGTTCTCAAAACTTTTTCCTATATTTCTAGGAGATAATACTTTGCTCTAAAATCGTTTTTGTTTAAATAACTTTTAAATTTAGTAGTGTAATTTAATATTTTTTTAATATGATGGTTACTAGATAAGTCTTCTTAAAATGAACCTTATTAAATATATTTGGCTTATTTAGCTGCCAGGACGGCAAACCGACATATATAGAATTTTTTAACACCCTGTATGATAAGGCCAAAAATTATTTTTGGATAGCTTTACCTTAAACTAAAAAAAGGGTACTCTTGATTTACTCATTAAATCACTGTTTACGAAAATAAAATATCATGATTGGTAATTTTTTAAAATTATACAGGGTGTTTTCTAATTGTTGTTAATATTGGGGAATCAATTTTTTCAAAATTTTAAGAAGAAAACTTCATATAAATTTCTTAAACGTCTTAACTTCTGAGATACAGGGTGGTAAAATTTTCAAAAATAAATCATTTATTATTAAAATTTGTAATACTTTAGATATTTTAATGATATTTGGCATACATACTATGTATCAAAAGCATTTTATTGCACATTTTTTTTTATTTGCCAAAATAGGCAGGTCAAATTCTGTACGAACGCCACTGGTGGAAATAAAAAAAATGTGGTACACTAAAAAAGGCTTCTTGATACATAGTACTTATATGTCAAATTTCATTAAAATATCTAAAGTGGTATTATAGGTTTTAATAATAAATTATTTATTTTTGAAAATTTTACCACCCTGTATCTCAAAAGTTAAGACGTTTAGGACATACATTCATATGAAGTTTTCTTCTTAAAATGGACCCAAAAATTAATTTCCCTAATATTAACGTACAATTAGAAAACACCCTGTATAATGTAAAAAAAATACACATTTTATTTCTCGTAAACAGTTGATTTTATCGATGTCAATCAAGAGTACCTTTTTTTTAGTTTAAGGTTAAAGCTATTTAAAAATAATATTGTTGAGCCTTTATCATACAGGGTGATTAAAAAATTGCCATTATTGTGTCAAAGCTAGTCCGTCCCTGGCAAACTAAATAAGCCAAATATGATTTAATTGGTTCATTTTAAGAAGACTTATCTAGTAACCATCATATTAAAAAAATATTAAATTACGCCTTGTATTTTAAAAGTTATTTAAACAAAAACGATTTTCAGGGGCCTCCGTTATTGACCTGTATCTCCGTAGGGGAGGCTCAGGGGAAAAAAGTTTATGGGAACTTGTCATAATATTTTAAGGTTTTCTATTAGATTCCGAGAGATTGCCCACATATTCTGGGACACCCTGTATAATAAGAACATCGATATCTCCAGATATGAAAAAATTGTAGCGTTCCTTAAATCAAAATCCAGAAGTTATGGGTCTACGAAGGCCAAAGTTTTAGGAAGAGCTGAAATCGAGCAATTTTGGCAAGACGCTTCTAATGAATACTATCTCTTAGCCAAGGTAGGCATTTTGTTTTCCATTATAGTTGCCTTTTTACGCTTTAATCTTTTTATGGTCCTAGAACATTTTCATATTTTTTTACGTTTCTTGTAATCAGGGTTTTCTGTATAATATATAATTATATAATTTTTCGATTTCAGGTGTTCTTGATACTAGGCGTTTCTGGTGCCTGTCGATACGACGAATTGACAAAGTTGCTGATAGAAAACATCGAGGACAAAGGACAATACCCTGTTATTCAAATCCCTGAAACAAAAACCAATAAATCAAGATGCTTTGCCATTTTAAACGAAGGATTTACGGTAAACCCTATTGAGTTAGTTAGGCAGTATTTAAAATTACGACCAAAAAGTGTACCCACCAACAGATTTTTTTTTAAATTATCAGAAAGGGAAGTGTACTTCTCTCTCTCAGTGTGTTGGTATAAATAAAATTGCTAAAATACCAAATGCTGTGGCAAAATTTTTGGGGTTGTCTGACTCTAATTTATATACTGGTCATAGCTTACGCCGCACATCAGCAACTCTGCTGTCCAATGCTGGAGGGGACCTCATAACCCTCAAACGCCATGGTGGATGGAAATCATCCACCGTGGCTGAAAGATGTTGAAGAATCAATTTCGAACAAAATTGAAATTGCAAAAAAATACAGGGTGAGCAATCTCAAGCTGTCGATGATGCAGGAAAAGCATAATTTCTGTGAATGTTCCCGAAAAAAGTGTTACCGGTGCTGATGCTAATCTTAAATGTAATTTCAAAATCAATGTAAACATTAGTATTAACAATAAGCAGTAGCACATAAGTTTAGTAATATTATAGTGTAGTAGTAGCAAAAACTAATGTTGTTTTGATTGTAATATTGAATTTGGTTCACAAGTTGTTTTGGAGCCTGTTTTATATGATTTTTTGTAATAAAGCAATGTTAAAAGCACTATGTATTGGACTGATTTTAGGGCATCGGGCTAGTAAACTTCATAACTCACTAGTGAGATAAAATCTATAACTCACTACTTTATCTCACTAGTGAGTTATGGGTCACTTTATTCGTCTAAATTTAGACGTATAATATGACATGACAGTTTTGGATAAAAGCATTCATTCTGCTTGTTAAAAAATAGAAATAAACAATAAAAAATAACTATTTTAATATTAATTGTGTAAATATAACGCATATCTTAATATTTAAGAACTGTTAAGTACTTTGAGATCTATAAATCCATCAATTTTTTTTTTGTTAAATTCGGCCTTGTGGTTATTAAAAATGACTATGCAAAACCTTTTATAAATAAGGTGTGGACAATATTAGACCCACAAAACTTTTTCAATAAAATCTTACAATTAGAGTAGCCAAATAATAAACACTAAATGCGCGTAAAACTAATGAAAAATGTAAACAAACACAATAATTAATTAAAAACACTGACACAGTGGACCGAGTGCTTAAACAGTGAAAAATCTTTGTGTTGGCACCCTTGATTTTCTGTGTCAAGGTCAATTTTTTTTAAGGTTTGATTATTCTGCGCAAGCACTTTTTAGATAAAAACCATATTTGACTAATCCAGATGATGGGTAGTTTATTATTATTTACTTGGTGTGTCCACTCAATTTGCTTTCGAAAAGTACCTCCTTTTCTAATTAGGGATGTATTTTTTTTATCTTGGGACAGTCCACGAAGGCTGATGCCTAAGTACTAACGTACCGTGGTTCTTAAGGTGGTGACAGGGAGTTTGTTCACACGGGACTTAAACATTTGGAAATTGGGAGGAGAAGGAAAACTTTCGGGCAGCAGTTCCAGTCTTGACACTCTAGGGATGAAGGAACGAAGAAAGCGGATGCATTAAAGTTGCACTACGTGTTGCTGATTGGGAGCTGCCTTGAGAAGGAATTATACTGGCCAACTCCTCTTAGCAGAAGCCGTGAAAATACCTATAGAAGAGCGACAGATCCCCTGCAGCTCGACGGTGGGCAAGAAGAGGAAGCCTTTCTGTGAGCGTGGGATCATTAATAAGAGAAGCTTTTTGAATGGAGTCCAGAATGCTAAGTGTTGTAGGGGACGCCATTCCCCAGACATGAGAACAATGTTCTAAAGAGGGTCTAATTTGGGATACATACAGAGTATACAGATTGGAAGAAGAGAAATACTTTCTGGCTCGAAAGAGCTGCCGAGGTATGGATGAATTGTGTTTGTGCCTGTTGAGGTTATTCTCAAAAGTAACGCCGACGAGATTAATCGACTCTTTGTTCTGCAGAACTTGGCCGCTCATATGTAACGGGAACATTAAACTGAACAAGATTTTTGGCGCCCCAATTCAAGATAAGTTTGAGGTCTTGTGAAAGAGATATTTGCATTGACCTGCGCTTGTTTTTCAAATTAGAATTGCATGATGGCTTAAAAAATTAAATACTATAGTAAAGGGTACTATCGTTAGCAAAACTATGAATGGGATTGATTGTGGAAGAGAAAAGATCGTTAATGTGTAGAAGAAACCGCGTGGGTGCCAGCACTGAGCCCTGGG
The DNA here is from genome assembly GCA_019359885.1 of Listronotus oregonensis. Taxonomy (NCBI): domain Eukaryota; kingdom Metazoa; phylum Arthropoda; class Insecta; order Coleoptera; family Curculionidae; genus Listronotus; species Listronotus oregonensis. The sequence goes on along the minus strand of JAHBCN010001757.1, from coordinate 92,120 downwards.
GCACCCCAGCATTAATTTGGTATATGCTGGAAGAATGACTACAGTAACTGATATACGTTGATTAGAAAGGAAACTGGAGAGCCAAGAGCAAAGCTTAGGTGGAAGACTGTAAGAAGGAGGTTTGTTAAGAAGCCCATCATGCCAGACCTGATCGAAAGCTTTGGATATGTCAAGAGCAACGATCTGGGATTTACCAAGAAACTCAAGGGACTTGTTCCAGTTGTGTGAGACAAAGGAAAGAAGATCAGCTGTGAATCTTTTGTGACGGAATCCATACTGTCTATCATGTAAGATCTTATGTTTTTCCAGATACTTTAAGATTTGGGAATCAATGAATTTTTCATTAATTTGCAAACAACAGAAAGAAGAGATATAGGTCTATAGTTAGAAGGGAAAGTTTTGCATTCTTTTTTGGGGACAGGTTGCACACGTGCAGCTTTCCAGCTCTCCGGGAAAATGCCCGTTAGTGTTAAAAAGGATGAGTGCAAGCTCGGGAGCACATTTTTTTTAAGACGATTGCTGGTATGCCATCCAGCCCAGACGATTTTTTAGTATTAAGAGAAGAAAGAATACGCTTGATCTCTTTGACTTGATAATGATATCGGACATTTTATGAAAAACATGGGCAACTGTTGAGAGAGGAAGATAAATAGGAGGATCAAGCGTAAAATTTGCAGCAAATCGTTTGGCAAATAGTTCGGCTTTTCCTTTAGAGGTATAAACAATTCCATCTTCAGAGATTAGGGGTGGAAAAGAATTTGCGCAGAAGTTTTGACTAATATTTTTGGCAAAGGACCAGAAAGCTTTACTGCTATTCGAGCAAGAGAGAACTTTATCTTTTATCCGTATACGAGTGTATCAAGTTTGAATTGGAAAAAGTTGAGCTAGATTTTAGTGCTCATGAGTAGTAGAAGTACACATTATTTCGTTTCGAAAAGTTGTTTAACTATGTCGCGTCAAAATCATTTGTCATTAGATGCAAAACAGGTTGTGAAAAATGTGTATGAAACTTTAATCAGTAGAGGACTATTTAAACAAGAAGCTTTAAAAGAAACATGTCTACTTACAATGTTACAAACTCCAATATCATCGATAAGGGATATTATTATTAAGTGAAGAATTGAACAAAACAAAAAAACGTAGTGATTTTAAATCTCACCGTATAGACAATAGTGATCAGGACCTTATAAGAAGGAAAATATATTGTCTTTATGAAAGCGGAGTTGTTCCTACCTTGGATAAACTGAAAAAAGAAGCTAGACGAAGACGAAACCAATATAAATATTAGCCGTGTCACCCTTAATAGAGTTGTTCGTAAAATGGGATTTAAATACCGCAAAATAGACAAAAGACAAGTAGTAATGGAATCGCACAGATTCGCACTTGGAGATTTAATTACCTACAAGAAATTAAAAGATATAGGTTAGAAAAACAGATCCATAATTTACCTTGATGAAACATGGTTCGATACACACGACACAGTATCCAAAGGATGGGTTGATTTCAGTCAAAACTGTCAGACGAAAGCACCTTCAAGACGGATTTGTCCCAAACTGCTTGCTATTGTCTGCAAAGAATATTAAGGATTCCAGCATAAATTATCATGATGATACAAGTGCAGAACCTTTTGAAAACTGTTTTAAAATTATTTTTTAAAAAATATTCCAAACAACAGTGTTATTGTCATGGATAACTTAAGCTACCACAGCCGTCTGCTACACAAAGCACCAGCTTCATCAAGTTTAAAAACTGAAATCCATGAATATTTGTTAAAAAATTATATTTATTTTAAATTCAGTTACAAAAAGCGCAACTTTTGGAAGTCCTAAATTCATATGCAATTAAAAACAATATGTATGTGATAATTTGGCTGAACAGGCTGGGCATACTGTCTTACGTCTTCCTCCGTATCACTGTATGTTTAACCCCATAGAGCATTTGTGGAACCAAGTAAAATCAAAGATCAGAGCAGAAAATGTTACACCTACTTTAAGTCCCAGTGTTATAAATTTGATAAAAATGTAATTACTTAACATACCAGTTGAGAGCTGGAAAAATTCAGTATAGCACATTATAAAAATTGAAGACTCTTCTATACAAAACAACATAAATCCTATTGTAATTAATCTCAATGATGACTCTGGTAGTAAAACATAATAAGATTTGGATATTTAGATTAAATATGTAATTATGTATAGATAATATAGTTATAAATTTATTAAAACTTTGCATATATTTAATTTCTTAATGTAATTTTAAGATTATACCTACCTAAACAATAAATTATAAGTCTTTATATTATTAGAGTCCGTCCCTAATGTTCTGTCCTTTAATACCTACTGATCCGCAGTTTTATTGTTGTCGGCAGGTATAATCCATAAATAAAAGCAAAAGCTAACACGGTATACTTTGAGACAAACTTTACACACTAATGTTACACAATGTAGTCTGTCCAAAGGAGCTTAACTGCAGCAAACTTAATTCCTAATAATTAATATAAAATTTAAACTAGATTTGTCTGTGACACCACTTATTTGCTCGGGCATTAAAATCAAAGATTTTTTAATATTTATTATTGAACTTCTCACCATTAGATGGCTATGCGTGAGGTAAGTTGCAGCACGTCTATCCTGTGGCTAACCTCATATATTTCTATTTTTTGCCCTTATATCGTAATAGCAGAGCTGTGGTGCCGGTGGTCGATAGAATAACCTATGAATAGAACACTGATGACTCTTTATGTTCTAAGACGTTTTGGTATGGATATTTTTACTCTTCAGGTCCTATGCAAGGAATACTTATCAGTATATTTCTTTGTCTGGTAGCTTTAATCGGACAACACACCGTTTTCCTTAAATGCATTCCTGTTTGTTATACAGAAATATTTTACACTATTTTACCCTTTTTGCACACACCTAGTGCTAAAACAGCTTCGCTAAGAGCGCTGACGTAAAAGTGTAAAATAGTGTACACTATTTCTGAATAACAGACAGACCTAAGATCAAAAACAGAACTGTCAACTAAATTATTTTTTTATCACTATTTGACCATTTACTGATATTTGACCTTAGTTTATTTTCTAAATTTAAAGTATACATCGTTTGGAATTAGCTTATGAAATGTTTTAACTAAATAATAAAGTCCAAAAATTATATTATTAATTTGAAACTGAAAAACGTCAGGAAAGTGTGCATATCTTGAAACTCGTTTATCTTATTTTTAAATGTTAATATTTGTATCATAAAATCCATCACGAATTTTGAACATTTCAAGGATATTTGCGCCAATACAAGATTATGGTGGCTCCTTTCTAGGTCGTTACCTACTTCAAACATAATTTCGTTAAATATTATTTAGTTTTTAAAAGATAGACTTAACAATATTTTTTAAACTATAATTAGAAGGGTAATTTATAATTTAAAAAAAGTTGTTTAGTAAGGAATGGACTTTAATAAAAACCAGCATATTCATTTAAATTTGGCATATCAACCTTAAAACCAAAAACCTCAAAAATGGTAAAGTAAATACTTTTTTTCTAAAAAAGATATCTTTATCTTTCTGATCGAGATTGAGATTGACACACAGCGATAAGAATTTTAAAGTAAAAATCAGCTTGTTAAAGAGAATATTAAAATCAAGTAACAAAGACTTAAAAATGAATGAACCAAATTAAAAACTCAAGTTGTTGCCAACTCTGTTGCAGTTTTTGGTTTTAAAATTATGCATCAACTTTTGATGGCTCTACAGTGTCTTTGTAGTCTGAAAGAACCCATATTTTTTGTGGGAGAAAGCTGTTGGGCCTTTTTTTTTTTTTTTTTCAGGAGGCTGGCAGCTGGCAGCCCCTTTTTTTTTGAATTTTTATTTTTTATGCATTTTACTTTTTCTATAAAAAAATGTTTTTATTTTTAAAAACCTATTTTTAACTAAGCATCACTAATACACAACACACAATGAACAAGTATTAGTATTTGCACTGATGCACTTTAAGCAGCACGCAGTGAATATGAAACATAAAACTAATAAAAAAATATTGACAAATATAATGTATAATTCACTGTTAGCTAATAAAGTTTGTCGTTAATCTTATAAGATAAATAAATATATTCCCATAAGTCTCAATTGCTTAATATATTTTAATAGAGTACAGACAAAGATTCCATTGTTAATATCTGTATTAAAGCCAGTATGTTTAGCAGATATAATACATCGCCGCCAAAGGTATGAGATTTCGGTGGCGTTAGACAATACAAGACGCGAAAAATGGTATTGCATATACAAATAATAGACTTTTTAAGGTTACAAAGCGTACAGAATAGCCAATATCAATTTTTTTGGGATGCTGATGTATTTTTTAAATAGTATTTTTTTATTTTGAGTAATTGCAATTTTTTTTTTTTTAATTTGCCCCCCTTTAAGAGAATATTTGGCGCCCCCATCGATCACCTATGGGGGGAGGCTCCCCTCCTTCCCCCCCTGTTCGCTCCGGCCCTGGTTTACAATCTTTAGTTTAAGCAGTACCGGAGTACCGATTTAGAAATCTTAAGTTTAAACTTAATTTTTACCCTTAACTAGGCGTTTATAAAATCCACATTTTAAAAACTGAAGTTAAAAACAACAAAGGTGAAAGTAATAAGACATTACAACATCCGGCCAAGCATTAGAATTTTTTCAAAGCCTCCCGGATGGTAGTCAACAAAATATCAACATCTTGTTTAAATACTTTAAAGAACTTCACAAGACTCAAATTAAATCGAGAACTCAAACTTCAAGAAAACCCTTAAAATGTGCCAATTTAGCAAAAGCTGTAATGCTCTTGTGTTCTCATTGGAACTTGAAGCAATATTTAAGGTTTCAAAAACAAAAGTCAGGTCAGTTACCGTAGAAGAACCAAAAAATATTGACCAGCAAAGCGCGTGCCTTGAGGCTAAACTGGAGGCTATTTTAAAAGGGTTAAAGAAGAAAAACGCTAATAGGGTCTGAGCGTGTACAAAGAAAACATGAAATTAAGTTCTAACGTTGTCCTAAGATCAGGGACGATCTTGTGACTTTGGCCGTCCCGTGCGAAATAGAAAAAGCCGCCCTTTCTTGACAGTTTTTTTTGTAATATTGACTTCTTAACAATCAGTACTTATCTTTATCTAATTACTTCTTTTTTGTTGGTAGAGAAGAAAAAAATTAACAATTTAATAATTAAAAGGAAAAGGATATACTAAACAACTGGTACTTAACTAAAATTAAAATGATGTACATTCTTTTAATTACAATATTAACATACTTTACATAGATAAATTTTAAACGAAAATAAAATCTTACCAAAACAAAACACAAAAAAGTACATATTCTTATTCTATAATAATACTCGTCTGCTTTTTTAATGCAAAATCATCTATAACGGTTGACAAATCTAAATTATTGCAAATGTTTTGTTCTTAGAATAAATGCAAGATTTGCGCCCCTTTTGGGCATTGTTAGCCCAGTCTTAGGTTGGGGTGTTTATGGCGTTAATTTGTAACAGGTTTTAAAGGTGTTAGAAGTTGTAGGGGGGTTTACATGAATATGACTATATAGTTTTAGACTCGAAAAAAGTATGCAGGGGTGGGGGGTGGAGGGTTAAAAGTGTAAAAACGTTTTTTCGTTCGCAAGGGCCATTGAATTTTTTGAGAAATAATTTAAAATTTTTTTAGGTTTAAAAAAAATTATAATTTACCCCCGGGTAAAATTAATTTGATTCATTTGTTTATAAAAAAAGCAAAAAAACCGTTAAAAATATTGAAATGTTGATAATTATTGCAAAAATATTTTTTTTTTTATTTCTGTCATTGCAAAACATAGGTTTTTTAATTCTTAATTAAATAAAAGGTTCTAAATCATAATAGGATAATTTTTTGCTTGGATAATTCAGTTTTACTGATTTTAGAGCCCTAATCTAGTAGGCTATATTTTTTTGTTTAAAATATTTTAGGTATTAAAACTGTCTTTTGTTTTTTTGACTTTTTTTTATAATTTAGATAAGAAAAAAAAAAAATAATATTAAGTCCTTCGTTTTGAGCCTTTAAAAAAAGGGATTTTTTTTTAATAAAAATTGAATTTTAATTTTTTGGCCTGTGTTATCAATTAAACTTAATTTTTTTACTTTAAATTTTTTTTCTAAACCCCATTAGACGACATATCAATTAATAAATCTCAAATTTGAGATCGAAAAGCCAGTTGGTGTTCATAAATCCTTTTTAAAAAGGTATTGGGGGATCAATTAATATATATTTAAACTGAAACTGAAATTTTAGCTTTAAATTTATTAATTGATATGTCGTCTAATAAATTTAAATAAAAAATTTAAATATAAAAAAAATTAAGTTTTTGATTAAACCCAAAAAAAGGGGTGGGGTATGGGATTGTCTGGAATAATTACTTCCACTGAACACAAATTTGAAAAAAAAATTGGGAGGTTAAACAGCAAATAATCAAAAAAGGATAATTTCAGATATTAACGTTTTTAATATAAAGCGTCAATATCTTAAAAACTATTAAGGATACACAAATTTATGGGACAAAACATGTATTTTTACAAGAACTTTAATTTAAGTTATATTTTTTTTTATCTAATAATTTTTTTGACTTATAATCAAATAACCAATTTTTGGGATTTTTTTAACGGGAAAAAATTAAAATTATTTTTTTTTTTTGAATGTTTATTGCAAATTTTAAGAATTTGGAATTTAAAAAAAAAAATAACTTTTTTTTTAAATATTTGTTTTTCCAATTTCCATATTTTTGGTTTAAAATTTAATTGTTTAAAAAAAAAGTCCTTTTCAAGGCCAAAACGAAGGACTTTATATTATTTTTCGTTAATCTAAATTAGTAAAATAAAGTCTTGAAAAAGAAAGACAGTTTGTAATCCAAAAAATATTTATAAAAAAAAAAGATATGCCTATGATTGGGGCTTAAAATCAGAAAAACTAATTATTAAGCAAAAAATTATCCGATTATGATTTAGAATTTCTTTAATTAAAATTAAAAAACCTATGTTTGTGACAAAAATATAAAAAAATTTTTTGAAAATTATCAACATTTCAAGAAATGGCTTTTTTAACGGTCTTTGCATTTTTTTTCAAAACAAATAACCAAATTAATTTTTTCCCTTAAATTAGGTATGGTTTTTTTAAAACCAAAAAAAAAATTTTAAACGTATTTTTAAAATTAAAAATGGCGTTGCGGCGAAAAACACGTTTTTTAAAACTTTTAACCCCCCCCCCCTGCAATTTTTCGAGTCTAAAAATATATAGTCATATTCAGGTAATCACCCTCAAATTCAAAAACCCTTTTAACCTGTTACAAATTAAAGCTGAAAATTACCTACAGACTGGCTATGTAGATCTTAAATCATTTTTAATTTTTTGCTTACTAAAACTCTGCTCTTCCGATGCAAAGTTACTGGAAATAAAAATTCTAATGGCTATTCTTTAAAATTTGGAAACAGGAAATAGTTTGTTTTTTAAATTTTCTATTAAAAGTCCTAAGGTTTTGCAAATTTTCTAAAAGGTTTTTTAAAAGGTAAAATTTATTTGAGAGTTCTATTTTTTTGTTTTAAAGAAAAAAAAGATTTTTATTTTAAAACGGCCGCCCCGGGGGGCACCGCACCCCCCCCCGGGTCGGCCACCCAAGATTGGTCATATACAGAGAGACTGCAAAGTCAGAATGATAAGATCTTCAAGAGATCGAAACTCAATGTTATCAACAAGACCGTGTTACCGTTGTAATATACAGAGGGATTGCAGAGTTAAAATGACAAGTTTTTTTTTAAAAAAATCGAAACAACGCCAGTTGCGGCATGGAAAGGGGACCCGGGGGGGCATCCGTAGGGTTGGAAGGTAGTGGATTTGTAGCCACCGTGAATCTAGAAAGGGGGAAGGGGAAAAATTTTAACCCAACTACGTAAAAACTTTGCATGGAAAAATAAATGTATTAATAGATATGGAGAAGCGAAACCAGCATGAGCCCGAGGGGGCTGTGGTGCAGACAAGGTGGTAGTAGTCGCGATGGAATTGGAGGCGGCCATAGAGCTGGCGAATCTTTCTAAGAAGGCAAAGTAATTGGAGTTTTTAAACCTGTTAAACAAAATGCAATCGAAGATTATTACTTAGCTTGGTTATATAACTTGCGTGTGCTAAAAACCTAACCGCTACTAATAATTTTGTTTAGAACAAAATGGCGTGCATTTTAAGCATCTAATCCAATAAAATCGCATTTAAAAAAATCTAATCCAATAAAATACCATTATAAAAAAAAATTTTTTCGAATTTTTTTTTTATCTCCTGTATAGAATAAACAAAAATTCTTGTGTAGGTGGATATTACTCAGTAAGACCGTATTACAAAAGGGGTGATATCATTTAACATTTTAAAGTTTCAGTGAGGGGCTCCTTGGAGGTGACTTACCCCGTGGCTTTAATCTTCCAACTTTTTTATTTTACAGGATACTAGCAATGAAATATTTTAAATTGGCAACCTGTATACAAATGTACACTGCAGCATTATAAATGTTATTTTTTTATCTTTGGTCAGTCTACGAAGGCTTAAAACCTCAGTACTACCGTACTTTGTCTTAAGTGTAGTAGTGGTAGTTTATTAACACAGGACTTAAAGATTTGAAGGTTTGAAGAGGAAGTCTGGGGGTAAAGGAACGAAAAAGGTGGGAAGTTTAAGGCCTCCCCAGATGGACTGCAAAGGGAAGCGTTACAGCGGCACTACGAGTTGCTCTATTGGGAGCTGCTAGAGGGGAAATTTTATTTGGGTAATTAGATAGAATCCATAGAACTGTATGTTTCAGATTCTGTGGCATTACGACACTAACATATCTTTTTTTAATAAAATGTTTCAAAAATATTTTCACAGTCTTTTTACGATAATAATTTACTAAAAGTATCGATGTTCAAACTATATTGTTGAGAAAGGATAATACTGCCTAATTTTTTTTTATATTCCCCCGTATTACGCAATAAATTTAAATCCAAAAACAATTTTACTCCCTATATTATGAATTATTATCACTACATCTTGTGGATGGAATCCCTTGGAGAAAAAAATTGCGTTAGAAGATAGCTCGGGCACACGCGTGGAGCTGTGTGCCAATAAGAAGAGGCAAAACAAAATCGCATTGGTGGGCCGAATGCCCGCGACCATTCACCCCGAGAGTTCTACGGCCGAGACGATGCTCAGCTGTTTTGCGGCTAATGTTGTCAAGGTGGCTGGCAAGGTTGCCACTGTAACCTCATTAGATTTCCTTTCGGAAAATGCCTCATAAATATGGATATAGTACGGGGTGTATTACATCCTCTCGCTTGTGGATATGAATTTCAATAAAATTCACTGCTTATATTAGACGTCAGTGCCTGAAGATGGCCTTGCTCGACGTTAATTTTAAATGAGGTAGTCGATAGTCCATTAGGCCCGTATAAACGAAACCTATGCATCCAGGCTAATTTTTTTTATGTGATAACAACAACGATAAATAAGAAGCAAAAGCAAAATTACATTTTTGTTTATATCTCCTTTATAATTTATCTTATCCAAAATGTTTATATAACTTTTTATATAGACAATTTTAAAAGCTCTATTTCTTGTTTTATACATTTTTTTGTATCTCTTATTGTTTATATAGTCGTAGTCCAAACATTACGTAGTAGCAGGTTTCTGTCGGTAAATGTTCCGTATTGGTTTTTTGACTTTTTCTCGATTTCTTGCTGTTTGACCCCCAATTTTGACTTTAGATTCAGCGGAAAAAAAATACGGCAGAAAATCTTAGTCGACACCCAGCACACACTCCTTTTTTATTTTGTGGACATGTGTATTTATTTAATACTAGATGAAAAGCCGTTCCCCAGGCGGAGCAATATTAAGTAGCCCTGTCTCCAAGACGCCTTCCTCGGAAGGTAAAAAACACTTTTTTTGTCCTATTTTTGTCCCGGGGCTGTTGAGCAGCCACTCTAAAGACTACCACTGTGCCAAATTTCATGATTTTAGCCGCCAACTTTAGAATCACGTGACAGAAAATAAATATATATATATATATATATATATATATATATATATATATATATATATATATATATATATATATATATATATATATATATATATATATATATATATTATATATATATATATATATATACCTACCACATCTAAATATATCCACATTAGCAAATTATATATATGGATAATGGATCAAATTTCTTTTACGTGCAGAATCATCCAACTTGTCTAAACACGGCATATTTGTGGCTTTATTCATATTAAAAAAAATGTAAATAGCCATTTTATGTATTCTTACCCACAAAATCTAGAAGAATACTTTAGAAAATTACATATAAATAATAATTAAAAGTGACAATAAACGCTAGACTTTATCAGAATATTGACTTTTTGTGTATGGCTTTCAAGGTATTTATTGTTATCTTTTTTTAATTTTCTATCAGTCATATAGCATATTTCTCATATGAATTAAATTAATATGGTTGTTTCTAAAAATGAGGAAAATGTTAATTTTATGTGGTTAGTTGTGGTTCTTCGGGATTCTATGGGAAAAATTGCACAAGTTGACTTTTTCATATTACTTTCATATATGAGAAAGGCCACAAATATGGCCCTGTTCAGTCCTTGTTGGTGACCCTGTATATATCTATTATAGAACATCTTGGCCAGTGTAGGGGTAATTAAATTAAAATTAGATTTTAGCCTTAACGCTAGGGTCTTGGAATGCAGAAATAAATGCTTAAGAAATTTATTTTAGAAAAATTGGGAGAAGTTCAATACTACTTAAGGAAAAAAAGAATTTTGCAACATAAATTTTATAGTTATCTGATTTTACTTATTTGAAACAAATTTGGGCCAAACTGCAGAAATGCATCCTACCACAACTACTACAACTCTACCAATATTTTTTTAGGGCGTGTCTTTTTCCTGATTATTTAATTTTTGAAATTTATTTTTATTTTATTTGATTTACCTTCTTTCATTATATCAGTTGGGATAATAGAGCAATACTTAGTTCGTAAAAGTTGGAGCAACAGCAAGTGTTTTCTAGATATGACAACATTGTTAGAGGTAAAAGAACGTCCTATGGATTGGTCTATTTTTGCACGATTCTCGCTCGGATTTAGTCCAGATTATTTTTTCTATGGAACAAAAATAATTATCCAGTACTGGATGTAATTAGTCTGATTTTTTCAGAGTTTACAATTCTTTTAATATTTACATATAATTATTTTTTTCGACAAGCGTGCGACAAGTGATTACTCTTTGTATGCATTACTTTTTCGCACTCATTTTTTTTAACAAGAGATTACTTGAAGGTTGGCATAGATACTAACGGATGTTTTGTCACGGTAGAATTAAATAAGCGGTAGCGTCTCCGCCGAAATGCGTGTTTCGCACGCCGCGGTGAAGATTAAAGGGTTCAATCCAGTTTTCCAGTGAATCGGAGTTAAATTTAGGAGTTTTAGCACTGTCCGTGTTACCAGGGCGAAGTAATAATATTTTGTGGATAGTATACGTTTTTTTTAGGCAATGGTTTGTTTTGTGGAGTAGATAACTGTTTTAGTAAAATTGATGGTACAAACTGTTTTTTAGATTCCCAAAGATCCTCTCAGGAGAATAAACATTATTTAGATTAAAATAAAACCCTATTTGTTTTCCAAAAAAATAAAAATATAAAATTTTACGATCGATACATTCAGTAACCGATTCTTTTTTTTAAACCTTTTTGTTAATGATAAAATGAAAAATTAAACTTTAATTTCCAATAATAGCATAGGTGAAACCAAAAAATTAAATAATTTGTTTATTTAATTAAACCAGACGACATCAATTCTAGAGAAAGAAAAGTGATTTTTTGATGGAAGAAAATGGGGGATTTAAAACTATGGGATCGTGGGGCATAAAAAATATATCCTAATGTACGATAATCTACAAAATTGTACCGGGAATTAAAATCATGAATTATTTTAGACCGTACATATTATTATGGGTAATAAAATTAAGTAGGAAAATAGGCAAAATGTTTGCCGTAATTATCACTCACTTTCAATTGCAATTAAAAAGAAAATCTTTTCGCTCTTTTTAGATGTGAACAGTGGAAACAAAAACTGGGATTTGTCGGAAATCACAGATATTCACCTTTAATAATGAATGCTATTTAAAAATTAGAATATGGCAATACATTTTGAGTCACAGTATTTCGAACTCAGAAGAACCGATTAAATCTGATGCCATTCCAACACTACATTTACCCATTAATAATAAGTCAGTTTTAAATTCGGCAACTCAAACACTACTTCTAGAAAAGGTTAACGCATCTACACAAGTTTCTTTAATTGATCAAAAAAACTCAAACAAAGAGTAGTGATATTGCTATTCAAACTAATCAAAATACTTTACAAGATACTTTAGAAGAAATAAAAATAGAAACTAAAATAAAGCATGCCAAACCACCAGCATCCTTTCATCCGATAGTCCCAGAAAACGTAAGCTGAAGAGCAAAATACACGAGTTAGAAAAACAAGTAAAAATTACACGTAAAGAGGAAGATATTACCCTAGAAGACGTCCACGATTTTGAAAAAAAATTACCCATAAAAATTTGTTACTTTCTTTTTCAGTCAGTTAAATTTACTAAATAAATCCCCTAAAGGTGCTCGTTACACAAATGAAATAAAACAGTTTGCGTTTCTTTATATTTTCTGGGTCCAAAGGTATATAAAACATTAAAAACAACATTTAGACTTCCATCAAAAAGAACTTTGGAGAAGAATTACAATGCACTGGATTGATGGCACCGGTTACAACAGCTTTCTTCTTAAGGCTTTAGAGCTAAGAGTTGATTTATTAGAACCCATTTCTAAAGACTGCGTAATATGTGTAGACGAAATGTCACTTAAATCAAATCTTTTCTACAATATTGTTAAGGATAAAGTTGTTGGATTTGAAGAAACGGAAAATAAAATAACACCGACATTGCCACCAGTGCTTTGGTAATTATGGTCAAAGGTATTGCAAAAAACTGGAAGCAACCTTTTACATATTATTTTAAAAAATTCTACAAAAAAATGCAGGTCTTAAAGATATAATATTTCAGGCCATAAGAAATTTGAGAAAAGTTGGTTTTAATGTAATGGGTATAATTTCAGATCAGGGTTCTAACTTCTATAAACTCGTAAAAAGCGATTTTAAACTTACTCCAGAAAATCCTAAATTTTTAGTGGATAATTTGCCCATTTGTACTTTTTTGACATACCGCATTTATTAAAATCGACCAGAATAATTTATTTGCACATATTTTCAAGAGGTAATAATTTTATTAAAAAATGTTATTTAGAACAACTGTACAGTATGATAAAAAAAGAATGTATAGATTAGCACCAAAATTGTCAGAAGAACATATATATCCTACCATTCCAAAAATGAAGGTTCGGTACGCCACACAAGTTTTCAGTCATTCTGTATGTACGGCAATGCAGACATTAATAGAGTTTAAGGTTTTACCAGGAGAGGCTGAACCTACTGCTAGTTTTATTAAAAAAGTAACGATTTTTTGATATGCTAATTGTGACCATCTTCAAAATTTTCAAGCTTTCAAAGGAACAGAAAACAACTAAATTTTTAAAGGAAATGGACAATTTATTTCAAGAAATGAAGGTTTTTAACTCAACAGGAAAAGATATTACTAATACTATGAGGTTTATTTATGGCTGGAGATTAACTATTTTGTCCCTTTTAAATTTGTGGAAAATATTAAAGGAAAAAATTATTCATTTTTGCTAACACGCCATTTAAACCAAGACTGCTTGGAAAATTTTTTTGGGAAGATTCGAAATGCTTGGGGAATTCAAAAAACTAACACCGATTCAGTTTTCTAGAGCATTTAAAAATTGTTGGTTTGAATTATCTCGAAGAATTTGAGGGCACAAACTGTCTAAATGATATGAATGAAATTTTAATGAATGTTACTCCAGATCTTTACAAAAATGTAAAATTTTAATTACGAGTAGTTCGCCTCCAACTAATTACTTGAAAGTTTATACGACAGATTATCAACATTTTGATAAATCTGAAGGAAACTCTTTAATATATGTAGGGGGATATTTATTAAAGAAATGTCTAAAACAACATTCATGTTCTATATGTGAAAAATATGTGACAGAAAAAGACCTTCCGAGCGAAGCAACTACTTTTTAAAAAAACGTACACGAGCACAGAAGAAAAACCTTACGGTGGCTTAACCATTCCCCCTACTTCATTTGTGGATTTTCTAATATCGTTGGAGGATATATTTGTTCAAAAATTTAATGATTTAGCGAGTTCCTAATATAGGCAAACATTTAATGGACGAGTTTTCTAAGTTTAGTTTTTCTCATCCGTGTAAGTTCTTTCCTCTGTATTGTATTTCTTTATATACTAGAGTAAGAATTTATTACACTCTAAAATTTGCCAACAGAGAAATCAAAATACAGAAAGCAAATAAACAAATAACCAAATTAAATATTTTAAAAAATTTTTAATTTTTTCGTTAACAATTATTAATGTTTACTAGATACTTTAGTTTAGAGTTATAATAATTTGAGTTTGTATCTACTTCTTGTTTTCAATTTCGATTTTTTTATTATTTTTTTAATATATGCTATATTACACAACACTAAAATAAAGTTATAATTAAAAATTATTATTTATTTGTTTTAAGCTTTAACCCTTACACATTTTTAAGAACGTGTAGCATTTATATCCTAAATATCATTAATCTAAATACATACATTAAAATAAGAGTGTGCAATAGAGTGTACACACCTTATTAGTTAAAACTGATTGCATAATAATGCGATTAAAATTTACTAATTAAACGTCCCCTCGTATAAACGCTGCCCGACGATGGCAAAGCCGGGCATGTCGGCGCGCTTTTGATCGCAAAAGTTTAAAGGATTTGAGCTGACTGTCGCTACTGTCTTGTTATTTATACTGTGGTTTTGTTGTCATGGTTAGATTTAAATCTGTTTGTCAGGCGCTTGTCAATACCGCGTGGTCTTGTTTTAAGTAATTTGAGTTATATCTAATGTCCAACCGAAGGGTAATTTTTGGCCGAAAGCAAAGCCGATGTTCGGTTCTTGCCACAAAACATAAATTTGTGTCAAGCGAGAAAATGAGCAAATTTGTTTTGCTTGGCAGCCTCGCGAAATAGATACGCGGCTTAATAATAATAAAAGTGCCCATAAAATTTATTTTGATCTAAAAACACGTCAAATCTCTTTCTTTGCCAATTAAACAACTATCTGCTAAATATCTTTTCTCAAAAAAATAGATTCGGCTTAATTACCAGTTAAAGTTTACGTCTGGCCCTTTAAATTTGAAGTCACACCATAAATTGTTCACTTCGTGGAGCTCTTCATAACAAGATCACGCCATAAAAGTTTGAAATATTTTAATACTTTGTTTATAATAATTTTATAACAAAAAATAAAAATTTTCCATTTTTTTTTATCTTGGGACAGTCCATGAAGGTTTAAAGCCTGGTACTAAAGTATCATGGGTTTCTTAAGTGAAATAAAAGGCAGCATGTCGGTGGGCAAGAGGAAAAAGCTTTCAGGCATCCCCCTTAATACGCCTATGCTTGTGATGGTGAGGTTTTTAAGATAACCACCTATTAATAATGCCCCTTATTATTCTGACTTGGTAACTTAATCAATCAATAGTGTCATTCTGCTGCACGATAACATCCGACCTCATAATGCCACACACAAAACATCCACCGAATAGTCCGAATTTACCACCATGAGATTAACTTTGAACCGCTAAAAGAGGCTTTGGGCAGCATAAATCTCAAGAGGAGGATGATGATATAGTCCAGCAGTTGTGCAAAAGCAGCTTTGCGCCCAACCAAAAACATTCTAGAAAAGTGACAGGGTGAATACGAGTAGAAATAATTTAAGAATCATATACTTACTTCAGTTACAAACAAGGTACAGTCAAATTTTGGTTTATATTTGAACCCTTTTTGGTAATTTTCTAAATTCTAATAAAATGCAAAATAATCTTTAAAAACTTTATATTTAATAATTTTAAAGGTATAAAGGAGCTCGATTCATAAGCAAATTTGTTTTTTCTGCAAAATAGTTTAGAAATAAGAAAGTTAACAAATAGATTGATCGACAGTCTGACAGACAGACCGACAAGCAGACAAACTGACGGAAATGGAACACCATGGTTTACGTAATCCAGAGCCATTAAAACGTGACCATTTTCTACCTCTTTCTGATGTAATAGTTTAGTAAAGTTTTAAAAAAATATTTCGGAATTATAACTGGTTGTTTGATAAGTTTTGTCGTTTAATAAGAGATGGCGCTACAAGGGTCGTCGTTTTATTTTTCTTTAAAAATAGTAGTACTTCTTTATAAATTCATGTGAAGTTTCATGTAGATCTGCCAACTTATTCGTATATTTAGAGCTGTTCAAAGTAAACATATCACATTATGTTATTACAAGGAAAAAATCCCATTTTTGAAACGTGTAGCACCAAGTGTATAGGGACTTTTTAGTTTGAATTAGAACAGTGGAAAGATAGGTTGCTAAATTAAAACGTGGATGTCCGTCGATTAACCGAAAGAGATTTAGTGAAGGTCCTGGGGATTTTTGGTTAAAGTTTTGGGTTCTAGAAAGTTGTGTGCACAATGGGTGCGGCATTTGCTAACAATGGAACAAAAACACATTTAAATTTGACTTTCTCAGCAACATTTAAAGCGTTTTAGAAAGGATTAAAAAAATTCTACATTGTTTCATCACCATGGATAGAACTTGAGCCTACCATCATGATCCTAAATCAAATCAAGAGGTTAAGTGGTGTGAATCCAGTGTTTCGGCTTCGAAGCAAATTAGGGTCCAGAAAAGTGTTTGATTCAGTTTTTTGAGATGCAAAATAAATTTTGTTCGTAGATTACTCCTAAACTGGTAAAACAATAACATCAGATTATTATTGTAACCTTTTGCCTAGATGTTAAAATTCGTAAATACAGATCTAGTTAACTAATCAAAACTATCACAAAAATCGGTGAACTGAAGTAGAAATTGCTTTCAACATCCACCATATTCGTCAAATTTAGCTCTCTCTAACTTTTCATCAAATGAAAAAGTAGTAGCAACCGTGAAAGCGTATTTTGACATTATTCTTACTTTAGTATTAAAATCCATAAAATAAAAAAAGTACTGAGACAAATGTACAGGCGTAGAAGGGCAACATCAATTTTAATTTTAATTTTCAGTACGAATTTCGACTTAGATCTCGGAATTCTGACTTAGATCTCGTAATTCCATCTTATATCTGGGAATTCTGGCTTATATCTCCAAATTCCGACTTAGAAATCTAGATCTAAGTCGGAATTCCGAATTATATCTCGTTATTTCGACTTACATCTCGAAATTCCGACTTAGATCTCGGAATTCCGACTTATATCTCGGAATTCCGATTTAGAAAGCCAAGTCGGAATTCCGACCTATATCTCGGAATTTCGACTAAGATCCCGGCTTTCCCACTTAGATTTCTAAGTCGAAATTCCAAGATATAAGTCGGAATTCCGAGATCTAAGTCGAAATTCCGAAATATAAGTCGGAATTTGTACTGAAAATAAAAATGAAAATTGGTGTGGCCCTTCTACGCCTTCGTACAAATGTATTGAAGTCGTGTTAAAGTTTTAGGGAGATTACATGATATAATAAAAATATCACGTTTTTCTTATTAAAATGCAAAACATATTAAAGAACGTCAAAAATATCCGAGGCTTGTTTCCACGCAAAATATCCCGTGCCCAAACAGGTAGTTGCGCAAAACTGAGACTTCTCCAGACGATTTCCTAGTTTTTGCGAGTCCAGTGCTCCCTTATTTTCCGCCCGGTGCAAACCCCGTCCGTCGTGTGCTCCAAATTTCGTATACGGTCGACAAGTGCAACACGTGGGGGAAGTTTGCCGTGCTTATTTGTAAAAATTATACAAAAGGTTTAAACATATTGTTTATGTGAGACTGTTTAGGTGCTTAGAGGATCTGAAGGCCTTTGGATTTACCATTTAAATAAATAGGTAGCTTACTTAAGGATTTTAAAGTAGATTATGAAAATATTAAGTGTTGGAGAGTATTGGTACACTATGATTTTTCGCACTGTGTGGCGGTTTTGTTCTAATTTATTTTGTTTTCCAGACATATCAGCTTTAATATTTTTTAAAATCTTTTTTCCAGAATCTACAGGGTGATTCATGATGAAATGTCAATACATCAGGTACGTAGTCAGGGTCCAAAAATAAACATAAAAGTCTTTACAATTTCTATTTTTTAAATACAATTATAAAACGTAGCTTATATATTGCTGAACATAATTTAAGAACAATAATTTTATTGAAAATTAAAATACATATTGTTTAATTATACATTTTGTTTTATTTTTTTTTAAATTTTGCTATAATAAAATCAGATGCGTCGTAATTTTTTTAAATATAAATATCTCGAAAACGGTTGCACATATCAATTTTTAACAGATATACGTTTTTGACGTGAAAATAATAAAACAATTATTTAATTTACTAGAAATGTAATACAGGGCCGTACCAAAATGTTGTGATTGTTCAAAATAGTAAAAAGACATGTAGGTGGCACCCCTACAAGTAAGAGACGTACTAAGATTAGGTTCGAATCCGTCATACCAAAAAACCCCCGGATACCAAATTTTACTCCAATATTTACATTATCATAGATTTTATTTAAAAAATAGGAAAATTAAATAAAAACTTTAACACCCTGTATTTCGGAAACGAAGGTCTTGCGGACCCATATTTGTATAGACTTTTATGTTTATTTTTGGACCCTGACTACGTACCTGAAGTACTGACAATTCCTCATAAATCACCCTGTGAATATTTGTATAATATTTTTGAAAAATACACTTTTTTAATACCAGGGTAAATAGAATTTAAGCTCCATTTGAGACGTAAAATTGCATTGTAATTTCCCAGGTTCTATGGTAAAAACGCTCGCCTTTATAAAATTATAAAACAACAATAAAATTAAATAAGGCCTCAGTTTTGGGTAACACAATAATTTATTTATTTAACGTTAGTTAAAAGTACACTGACTACAATTTGAAACATTACAAATTGGTAAAATTTCCCGCGTTCTTCTTTATTTTAATAACAATCTCTGGGGGGTAACATTTGGTTGCCGGAAAGAGTCTTTGAAACTTTTTTGGCTATTTGAATTTTATTTTGCATCAAATGTTCAATATAACCCTCGGTCACAGTCGAGGGGCCAATCTCCATGGGCTTTTCAGTCAAAAAATCAACAACTGAAGGCAGACTTTCTTAAAGCTTCTTTTTTTTTTGGATTATTTCAGCTTATAATTTTAAATTTAAAAACCACTTTTTTAATACCTTTGTTGACACTAATGTAAAGGCTTTTATAGACAACTTTAAAGTTAATTTAACTTTAGTGAAGATTATTGCACACCAATATATAAGCGCTTTTAAAACTTTAAGAAAACTTTAACTTTAACTTTTATTTAAAAGTTGGCCAACTTTTTTCTTCTTAAAGTTAAATTAAATAATAATGAAAATGAGCATGCGCGAGCAGTGTAAACCCAAAATTAAAATTAGCCTAGACCGAGCTGTCAACTTTAACCTTCAACCCGATTTACGTAAGGGGAATACGGATATTATATTAATATTTTATTTATTAAATTATAACAAACCAAGCTTAAAAAAGTCAAAAACCTTTTCAAAAAATAAAATGGTTTAATAATTAATACCAACCCAATTGAAATTTTTTTGGGTTCTGCGCTGAAGTAAGGTAAAAAATATTCTCGATAAATGGTCTAGAAATTCCTAAAGGTAAAATAAATTTAAATAAAAGTTAAATTAAATTTAGTTGGGCAAAGCCAATTGTTTTTTGGGATCTTAAAGTTGTTTAATTAATTTGGGTTTTAAACTTGAAGTAACATCAGCAAAAATTGGATATACCGTGGGTTTGCAAAAAACGAAAAATAACTACAGAAAATTCTTAGTCATTATTTTAGTCGTACAAAAAAAATATTGTTTTAACCCCTAGCAAGCACTTTTACGCCCTCAGCTGATTGTTGCCCTCGCACAGCCCCGGACTCAACTTTCAGAAAAGGGGCGCAAAGGCATTTGCCTGTACAAAAAAAACTACTCTCCCTTTTAGTCAGGCAATACCCAAAAAAAAAGGCCAAAAGTTTTGGGAAATTTTTTTGTACTAAGACGGGATAAATTTTGGGGTTTTTGCATTCGTTTGTTTTTTTTTGAAAAAAAATGTACCTACTTTGTGACTTATAAAAACCCGGGCAAATTGATTAAAAAAGCCAAAATGTTTAAAATGCATTTTTTAAGACGGTTTTTGGAAGAATTTAATAACTTGTAAATAAGAGTCAAAATTTGGGCCCCAAATCAGTTCTTGATATTTGAGGTAGCTGATGACGATTATGATTTTAAAATTGACCACAGTCGCCCTGGGCTCAGGAATACCGTGATCGTTATCCCCTTTGGGTCGGGGCAATATCACGGGAAAGGAGAATTTCGACGCCGGGGGTTTTCTTAGTAGAATCCTAGATCGGCAACACCCGACCGGTGCCCGGGGGGTTTTGGGACCATTTTACGCGGGTGCGCCGGAACCTGACGCGGAGGTCATCCCGGGGTTTTCCCGGCAAAATTCCCAAACACAACCCAAAATATTGTGGGGCTTTTTTGGGGAGCTAAATAAACCCCACGCTTGAAACGACCCCTGAATCCTGCGGAACCGGCCAAACCCCTTTGGGGTTTATGAAAACCCCAAAGACAAACAGAAACTTGTTGGGGGGCCTTTTTTGGGGCGCTGAACCAAATTTCACCCCGAAAACGTACCTTCGGACACCTGGTGCACCGACCCCTTTCCGAACCATTCCCCTCGGGAGGGTTTCCGGGCAAATCAAGAGACGAACCTAGAATCGTCGAAAACGAACCTCCCAACACCCGGCACGAAAACTTTATCTTGACATCAGGGTTGTCCCTAAAAAGTTAAAAACCTGGTGTCTTGAGACTAACTCAATACTGCAAACTGTGTGGTTTTAAGTCTGTTAAATTATGTGAGAAGGGAAATTAAATGAATAGAAAGTTATATTTATTAATTGGGGTTTATATATTTTATTAAACTCAAATCAAATACAATTTAAGTGTCTTTACCTTACCTTATTAATTAACAACTTTAATTTTTAAATGTAACTAAATATTAAATCTTTTATCAAGTGGGCACATCCCTAGTCTGGGAATATCGTCCATCCAGTTACAAGCCCAAGGTGCCCGTGGGGGGCCCTGTTTTGTTTCGATCAAAAAAAATTTTAAAGCCATTTTAAATTATACAGGGGTTTTGTAAATCCATTATTTAAAAATTCCAAAATTTTTAAAAAACCAATTACCTAATTTTTACTTTCCTTGTCTGCCTGATTATTTTAGGGGGGTAAAAAAATTCCTTTTTTGGGGGGTACATCGTTTGACAAAGCCTTTTAAAAATGTTTGTTGTACAGTCTGTTTGGTTTTTTCCCGAACGGAAAATTTTTAATTTTCAATTACATTTAAATTTAATTATTCAAAATTTGCTTATTAAAAATTTTTTAAACTTAGCCGGGTGTGATTGCCCCTTAAAAAATTTTTTACATTTTTCTAAATTACAGGGAAACATAATTAACCCCAAAATTTCCGGTTCTGTTCCCCTCGCGACCCCTCTCCAGACTTAAAATATTATCCGTCCCTAAAATGAACCATTTTAAAACTTATGGGGCATCAGTTTCTATTTAAAAAAGACCTGATGAATGGGGTAAAAAA
This sequence comes from Listronotus oregonensis, assembly GCA_019359885.1. Classification (NCBI taxonomy): domain Eukaryota; kingdom Metazoa; phylum Arthropoda; class Insecta; order Coleoptera; family Curculionidae; genus Listronotus; species Listronotus oregonensis. The sequence continues at coordinate 70,231 of JAHBCN010001757.1, read as the reverse complement.
AACAAAAAATAATGATAAAATAAGAATTAAAGCAAAAATTTCATTAAGTGGGGGTTTAGAACACGAGATTACTTTAATATAGTCTGTTTCAATATTTAACATCTTTTTTTTAATTTTATTTTAAATTTAAGGTGCATTTGCTACAATTTTTGGGGGTTCAAGTGTTAGAGGTGGGGGGAGACCAACAACTCCCCCACCCAAATTTTGTTGCCCATTAAAAAAAAATTTTATTTTTTTTAGGTTTTAAATTTGGGATCAATGCATGTTGTTTCCATTTCTGGAGAAATGTTTTTTTTTTAAAAATTTTTCACTTTAAAAAGACAAAAATATCACCATTTTAAAAGGGTTTGGGAAAAAATCTATGCTTCTTTCTTTAACATTTTTTAAAAAATGAGTCAAATTAAAAAAAAAAATATCAAACATAACTTTTTGGGGTGACTTTCACCCCAAGATTTTATTAAAAAAAAAATCCAAATTAAAAACTATTCAGCAGAAGCCCAGATTTAAGGTTTCTTTTTAGTTTTTTAAAATTATCGATAACTTTTTATTTTTAGAAAACATATTCCCCCCCCCAAATTGATCCAATTTTCCGGGGGCCGAAAGGACTCTGGGGTTTAAAAACGGTTTTAATATAGTGGCGCGGAAGACAACGTAAAAGCTTTTAATGTTTCCGGGGCTTGATTCGCGGCTTTCCCTTTTTAAAAAGTCGGATTTTGCCAATATTTTTCCGCAGAGATCTGAGGGAATCACCCCAAAAGTTAGCCGCGATTGCGGCGACTGAACCTAAAAATTAAAGAAAATATAATTTAATTTTTTTTTCCCAAATTAGTGCGAAAAAAATATTAAGTTTTTTATTTTTTTATCTTGGGAAATGTTGGGTTAACTGAAAGCATCATTTGGATAAGCGTGGCATCAAAACGTTTTTTTGTTTTTCCCTACGATGAATAAAAACCTCTGTTCAAACAATAAAACCCAAAAAAACCCCAAAAAATGGACTACGATACTATTTTGTCGCGCGGGGTGCCAAATTTTCTGTTATTTGTTTATATATTTAAATTAAGATATATATTAGCCCCCTGAAATAGAAAAATCTTTAAAAGAGAAAAATATCTAGGTTGTCAAATTTTTTTTTTTCATCGGTTAATATAAAATATAAATTTAATTTCAAAACTTTTTTGATTTAAATAAAAATAAAAAAAATTGAAGTTCATATTTATTATTTAATTAAATATTAATTAATCTATCTAATTTTGCATCGGTTAAATGGTTATTTTTTAATTAATATAACAGGTAAAAAAATTCCTTTTACAAATAAAACTCTTACCCAATGAACCCCGAAGGGCAAAAATAATCTATTAAAAATGTTGACCCCCCTGAAGTTTATAAGCGTTCGCGTTTGGAAATATCTATTTTGTTTTGACGACTTTGATTTTGGCATAATAGGACGTATTTTTTGGGTGCCCCCCTGGGGGTTTTTCCGGTTTGTCCTTAAGGGGGATCGGAGGCCCCGGGCCCGCCTTCTTGAGTCGGGGGTTTAAAAAATTTAAAAGTCTTGGGACGCGACACACGCACTGGCCCGCACGCCGCGATCAAGTTTAATTTATTTTTTAGGTTTTAAAATTTTAATAAGGTTTTGTTTTCATAACAAAGTATATCATAATTTGTGTTTTTTTTGGCAAAAAAATTTCTGATTTTTAAAAATTTTAACAAACCGTAATAATATTCTTGTTAGGTACATTCAAAATGATGGTAAAAAATGACTAAATTTAATATTGAGGTCTGAGAATAAATAAAAGGTGATTTATGACATTTTAAACTTTTTTGTTACACTGGCTATGTTTAAAACCCCTTTACCTGTCCGGTTTCTTGCTCTTCAATCCCGGTTCCCGGTCTTGTCCTAGTTGCCAAAGTTTGAATGGCAACCCACGTATATTAAAAGTTTTTTAGAATTCGGTGTGTAAATATAATTATGTACTTAAACATATGAACGGGTCCAGATATCTAAGTCATCTGGGTGACCCAAGGGGGCATAGTCCCCAACCCCCGGTGTCATGCGGTTACCAATACTAGGATTTTGGGGAATTTTAAACCTTCGCCCAGCTTGTCTGATGATATCTGATACAGATCGAAACTGGTTACAAGATGTCGTTGAGTGAAATCTCTCCAAATTGTTTGTAAATTAACTACAATTTTAATTATGTACTTATTAAAATTAAGCATTTTTGTTCTAATAATATACTGATAAATAAAAAACCCTTTTAATTTATTTAATATGATTACTTAACACTAAATTAATCACATTTTAAAGGTTTTATTTAAAGAAACTCTTAAGGCAAATACGTCAAAACAAGGTTCCAAAAAAGACCATTTCGGAAAAATTTTAAAAACCAATGGGTTTATTATCGAAATGCCAAAAACAAAATGTTGGTTGGACCTAATATTTTTCATTGGAGATATAGATTGCAAAAAGGGAAAATTTAAAAGGCTTTTATCAATGAAAAATTTTTTTTGGGTTGGGCGTCAAAGAGTCCGCTTCCCAACCCAGGCAGCGCCCTTGTCATGTTATTCAATGATTTTAGTAGCCACCTGTCAAAATCTGACATTTTGTTAAACATTCTAAACCGTGTTAAACCCTTAAAATAAAGTCCATTGAAAATTTAAAAACGCGATCTCCGGCCGTTGTTGGATAAGTCGATGACGTAAAAACTTGGTCACTTTTTTTTTTGTTGTTATTTTTATTAATGTAAATTTGGGGGATTTTTAAAATAAATATTTTATTGCTGTTTTCCCCCCATAAGGATTTTTTAATTACTTATTCACTAAAAATCTGATTTTTTAAGATTAAGATTTTTTGACGCCTATGGTTTCATTCCTGAAGGCGTTTCCGTTTTTTACGTATCCCCGATTTAGACTTAACAGACGAGCTATATATTATGATTAAATTTTACTTAATTTATTCTTAAAATTACATCAAATTAAGCTCTACTATTGTATTTTATACCAAATTTTATTGTTATATTTGTTATTTGCATTAACAGAAAAGTAATAGTCAAAATAGTATTTTGTTTTGGACAGCTACTAATAAAGGCGCAAACGTGACAACAGGCTTTTTCGTAGGCGGTTTTTTTCGGCAACGATAATAAGTCGTTGTCTGGCCACCTTCGGCCCGCTCGACAGATGAAAATCCAATATGGCGTTTTATATAAAGGGATTCTTGTTTTTTTGGGTTTTTTTTTAAAAATTGTTTAAATTTTAGTTTTTGTAATACTTGTAAAAAATTTAAAAATGGTAAGGCGACCAAGTGTGTAAAGGCGGATATGATTCCTGATTATTTTTTTCCACAAGTAATACAAAACTTCCATTCTATAATAATAAAAAACCATGTTGGAAGGGGCCTCAGGTTTATGAATGAAATGCTTTTCTATCTAATATCTTTATTGGCTGTCAACTAAACATCTAAAAACCTATCAAATTTTAATAAACATTACCCCAAGGCCCTTATTTTTGTATCCGTAAATCTTGTGAAATTGAATTAAATTTTTTGTTTTTTTTTGAAAACGTTTTTTACCGTAAAAAAAGGCACCCTTAAAACAATATTTTCGTAAAAAATATAACACCCACGGTATGTTATTACTTGGGCGGCCTTCAAACGCCCAAAATTCAGCATATCCCTTTACTGACGTGGTTCCCAAACTTTTTTCTATGGCGCCCTTTAATAATTAAAAATGGTCACCCCCCCCTTTCCTCCGTCTGAAAGAAACTTTTTTTACAAAAAACAAACACAACATTTGAACCATTTTAATTTTAATAAGTATGGTAAAAGAATATTATAATTTCCCACTCTATGTATCAATCTTTGGTATGGTGCTGCATTAAGGGGCCAACCTTAAAAAGTCAATGAACATTGACGACGACTACAGGGGGGTTAGCTGAAGAAAAAATTAATAAAAATTGGGTACTAAATCAACATTTGATTTTTTAAAATTTTTTTTTCTTTGGGGAAATTTTTGAATGATTAGGGTTTTTGTTAAGTATATAAAAAAGTTTTGACAACCATTTTAAAATTTTACAATAAGGTTATAATTTTTTTAACTGATTTTTCGATGTCCATAAGGCATTCATCAACAAAGTTTTCGGATCGCTTATCCATAAATTAATTATAGTGCGGGGCGCAAGAGACATATTGGGACAGTTTTATTAAAAAATTTCAATGCGTGTTTTAAAACCCCCAATACGGACCGTTTCTTAGTATGGGCGGTGGCGCTTTTTGCTGCATGTCCTTAAGAAGGTGGAAATTCCTGTTTTTTTCTTTTAAGGGCAAAAGGGATGTGCTTAAAAATCAAGCCGTTCCCTTTTTTTTTTTTTTAATTTTCATTAAAAAAAATTTTTTTTTCATAAGTAGGTTGTCAGTGGTATGTAAAATTTTCCAAAACCCTTTCGATTAAAGATAGATGGAAAATATTTTATCCAAAATTTGTAATCACCAAATTTTTAAGTCATTTTTTGCCACTGAGTCCTGTTTTCCGTTGTTTTTTCTTGAATTTCTTTGAAAGGATGTTTATATAAAATTAAAAGGGGTTTTAAGTTTATATTTCAATACATAAATTGGGAAAAAATTGTTGGGAAATTACCGAAGAGACTTTCTAGATGAGATATATATTGTACCCCTTCGTTTTAGCAGTGTCGTCACTATTCTCCATTAATAAACCAATTTCGGGGAAAAATTTTTTTAAGTTTCAGACGACGTTCATATTTTAAATTTTTTTTTTTTTTTTATTTTAAAATGTTTTTTTTAATTTTAAGAAAAAAATTTTCAAAATTTTTTGCCTCCCCCTTTAAATTTCTTACGCCTCCCCCGGGGGCCCCCTACTAGGGCAGCCTTGCCAGGGAAAAAAGAGGTTAAAAAAGAAAGAAATATTGAACCTTCCTTTTCCCCGTGCTGATTGGTCGGAATTGGTGCATGTGTAAAGGGCCCACCTGGAAGGATCCCGAGGGGCTTACAGGCCCCCAACTCCCCCAGGCTTGCCAACCACCCCTCGCCTCCTTTTGAGGGTCTCACTACGTGTTTTTTGTTGGCTATCACGGTTGTTTGGGGTTTTGAAGTTTTTTTTGGGTTAGCCAAATCTGGCTTTAGCTGAGTGGGGTTTAAGAAGTGACAGGTTGAGCCCTTGCCCCACAACCAGAAATCGTTTTTAAGTGGCTAGCCGAGGGGGGGGGGGGTGGTCCCCGTCCTTCCGGGTAGGTACCTACCATCCTAAGTATTTGCCCAAAATTTGAATTTTGGTCTTTTGGCCTTTTTTGGTTTTTTCAAAGACTCAAAGACATGGGACAGGGAAAAAAAAAGAGGGGGGGTTTACTGAGTTCAGGCGTCAAATTTGCCTCGAGCGCCAGTGGGTTTGAGGGCCTGAAACTGACCTTGTGGGAGAAACTTGGGAAAGAGTTGTTTTAGGGAAACCCTTTTTTGTTTTGGATTTTCTGGTTACGGGTGGATTGCTTGGGTTGGCGTGTTTTTAGGTATTTCTGGGGAATTTTGGAACCCCCTGGTTTGGCAGCATGAGGCTGTTTTCGGGGCCACGTCGCCGGGGTATTTTTTTTTTTTACCTTTTTAAAATTTTCGGCAGCTTTACCACGGGCCTGTCCAGGACAGGAAGTTTTAGGTGCCAGAACCCCGGCATTTGGCACTGTGAACCTCATTTTTTTTGGTTTGGGTTTTTCCCACCTTAACTGATATTAAGCCTTTTGGGATTGAAAAGATGGTTTCTTCTGTTTCGGGAATCGTGCTTTACCATCGGGATGGGGCTTGGCCCGACATCATGAGTCCTCCGGGTGAAAACGCTCTTTAGCTCTTCGAGTTTCCATTGTGCATGAGACGGGACTCTCTAAACACTACATTTAATTTTGTCAGTCTCATGGCAAAAAGAAATTTTTAGGGTTTGGCTTCGTTTTTCTGAAGTCATGGGGGTAACAGGAAAAAACACGAATTCGCAGTTAGGTGGCTTTTGAAAAATTTACCCCGGGCTTTTGAATGCCTTTGAGATGGCAGACTATTTGTCATGGTCATGGATCACTATTTGGGGGGGAATTGTTTTTTTGAGGTGCTTGGTGGCTGTAGGAGCAGAAAAACTCCCTTTGCGGTAGAGCTGCCTGCAGAAATTTGAGTTTGTCTTGTTCTTACCAACCCGAGTCACGGAGGGCCCCAGTTTGGGAAAAGGTCTGGGGCAACACGTTTTGGAAACTCAGTCTTATCCTGAGGGGTTGATGATTTTTCCACGGGTTTTTTTTGCTTTGGGTTTGGGAAAACCCCGCGTCTGCCTCAACCCATGATTTTTCATCTCATTGAGAAGAGAACGTTTTTGGTCCCGGATTAAAGGGGGATTTACAGGGGAGTAGGTTGAAAGAGGCCTTTCCTTGACGGTCCTCTGGAGGCCCACTATTTCTTCATTGGCCTTCCCAGTTTCCCCAAAAGGGGCTGGGCCTCCACGAGTGCCTTGTTTTTTTTTGGAGAAAAACACATTTTTTTCAGGGGTATCTATTTTAAAAAACAGGGGGCCAGCCGTTTGAAATAAACCACCCTTCTTTACTGCTGGGGCCTTAGGGGACTCAACATCACAGCCCCTGTAGGGCACCACGGGTTTAAAGGGTCCCCAATTACCGGTTTCGTGCCTTTTTTTCAACCTTAAGGAGATATGAATGGGCAACTGCACTGTTTCGAAATAAATGCCTGTAAACCAGGTTGAAATTTGTAAAAAATTTTCGTCTATACCAATCCACTACTGTCATTGGTGTATACTTTTAAACTAAAATTTCATTTTAAATTAAAAAAATTCCTTTTGTTCGAAAATATTTTATTTTCCCTTTTTTTTGAATTTTTTTTTTATTGTTTTACCATTAAGTCACTTTGATGCCGGGGTTTGGAATCTCTAAACCCTTTTCTGAAACATACTATCCTTTCAAAATCCCGTATATCTATGCATTGCATAAATTCATTAGACTTTTCTGTAGTCCTTCTGTCTCTTCCCTTTCTACTCTCCCAATTTGGTATCGCCATTTTTAGTTTTTGCCTTGGGCAGTAGTAAAAAAAAAAACCCTTGCACCAGTGGTTGGTGAAAAATAGGGGAACATTGTCGAACTAGGGTTCTGAGCGCACTGTTGAGATATATGAGGAGATGACATGCAAACGGACCCCTTTAAATCCAAAAAAATTGTAGATTTGTTCTTAGAAAGGGATAACAAGTTCTAGTTAATTCTACAATGGTATGGGATCCCAAAAATAAAATGAAACACTCATTTTAGCTTGGATAACTAAAAAATAGTTAAAAAAATTGGTTTTGCCATAGTTTAAAGAATACAATATATAAGTTAGGTCACTTGCATATAAGCCTTTGATGGTTCCGCCGACCGCGAACCACAAAAGTTTCAGGGGTTTTGAAAAAGATACCAATTTTTTCAAGCTTTTTCCTTTTATCATTGTCGGGAGACGGGAGTAATTTTTATTATTTTTGATTATTGATAATTTGATGAATCTTTGTGAGACCCTGACTTGGGGATTTGAAAGGGGAAGGGAAAAATTCTGGGCCTAGGTTCCACAGTCTGACAAACTAGGGATAAAGGAAAATAACAAAGTGGGAAGCCCCTCTTTGTAGACTGAAAAAAAATAAAAACCCCACACGTTTGCTGTATTGGAAGCCGTCAGGGTGGAACTATACTGGCCGACTTCTCAAAGCAAACATTTTAGGGTAGATCCTCAAGCTTGTTTGGGGGGCGCGGGGAAGGGAAAGGGTTTCCAAACATGGAACTAAAGGATGAATAGCCCTTCCTGAAAAAATCAAGAATGCTAAGAGTTGTTGGAGACGCCAGTCCCCAGACATGAAACAATTCCCAAAAAGTTTTAATTATTTTTTAGGGGGTACATATAGGATTTTAAGCCATGAACAATGTTAAAATTTACCTCCCATAAACAGGCTCCATAAAAAACAGATGGGAAACGAAAATGAATTGCCCCCAATTCCTCATTTTTGAAATGCAAAGCACAAACTCTATTACGGTTCTGACGCTAGAACAAGCTGTTAATGAAAAACATTTGTGGAAATCATGAATCAAAATACTTTTTCCGCTTGACATTTGAAAGTTGATTATATTTTTAAAACAAATACCAATAAAATAGTCTAATCTATATGATTTATATTATTATGGTCCTTTGGATATCTAAAAATCGATAAATGGCCTTTTATTCTACTTTCACAATTATCCAATGAACAAATATTATTACCAACATATATATATTCAACAACTTTTTAGAGACACGGTATGCCAAAGCACACGGTTACAGCAAAACGATTTCTGGCGCACTGCGTATCAGTCGTCTTTACACCATAGACAGTTACTGAATATATTGGACAGGGGGGATAAGAGGGGTGCGTTTTGAGAGCCGCCACGAGTGACGCAACTTATAAATTGTATATTCTTTAAACTATGGTTTTGTTTAGGCAATAAGACATTTTGCACGAACTCAATGAAAATAAGTCGTTTTGCACGTCAAAATGTTATACACATAAGCAATTTGTATTTAATTTAACTTTAGATCAAACATTTACTATTTCATATAATTTATTAAAATTGGTATGCACAACTAACCTTTTTACCAAAATCGCCAAATTATACATATGTATCTAATAAATTATATGAAATAGTAAATGTTTCATCCAAAGTTACATTAAATAAAAATTGAAGTTTCCTTTTTTGGATTTTGAGATGTAAAGCGTTTAAAAAATACATTTCTTAAATTTTAAATATTATTCTCTATTCCTAACTCTTAATAATTAAATGAAAATTACCAAAATTACAAATATTTTTACACCTTATTCTTCACATCTCAACGCCTTTTACATGCCGATAATTTGTAATTGTCAGGTCATGGCCTACTTAAAAAAAATTTTGGCAGGAATTTTGAAATCAAATGACAAGTGTAACACATGATTAAAAAGAGAATTTCGAGGCAGATCAGATAGGCTAAAAATCTATAAAGGGTGCTATTAAAAATTTAAAATTTAGAGTTACTTCCGTTTAAACCGGAAGTAAAAAATTGGTTTTGTTTAGTCATTAAAAGCGTGTCCTTACGACAGGTGCATCACTAAATTTTAAAAAATAATTGTTATAAATGCAAAAGTTATGGGCTGTTACATGTCCGCTGTGTCACCCGGTATACCAATTTCCATACTTCTAATCGTAAGTCCAGAAAGGTCAAAGTTCAATATAAAATTTTACCCCCATCCTTCTCCTTTTTTTAGCTGACGCCTCTCGACAATTCTTTAACTAAATGACATAGCGGCACAAAATTGGGGATCTGGGAGTTGTTTGAGGCAAGAAATTCAAATTCGTCCATGTTTTTGATGTTGCTAGTAGAGGGTGCCAGCTACGGCCTACCCCACTTGTTTTAGATGTCATATCTTTTTTAAGCTTATATATATTGACCTGTTTAATAAAAAATAAGTTACTATAGTTCCCCCATAAATTAAAAATGTATGCCTTATTTAAGTCTCTAGGAGCAACTGTTTTCGAGATAAACGCACTTTAAAGAACCCCGCAATTTTCTTACGGAAAATGGGTTTAGGCCAATTGGTTTCAAACTTTGCATAGTGATAGTTCACAACACGCTGATCAAAAGTCTCCACAGACACAAAACCCGAAAACTTTTTCAACCCCCCGAAAATCACCCTTTCTTTGAGGGTGATTTTAGAAGAGTTAGGGGGGTTTTCAGGTTTTGTGCCCGTGGAGACTTTTGATCAGCGTGTTGAGAACTATTACTTTGCAAAGTTTGAAAACAATTGGCCGAATCCCATTTTTTAAAGTGCGTTTATCTCGAAAACAGATGCTCCTAGAGACTTAAAAAGTATATATTTGTGATGCAAAGCAAATTATAGTAACTTAATTTTTAATCAACAGGTCAATATACTACAAATTACAAATTTGAAGGAAATCAATCAGCAAGCTGAAGTTGTAAGTTGTTCTTATTTTACTAACATCATTTATTGTGAGAGTTAACGCAACACTTTAATTATCTCAACTTCCAGATTTTCTTCTTTTGAAAAAACTGAAATTACATACTATACCATGTGGGGTCGATAATATTTTTTCCTGGGAGGGGTAATTTTAGTATCGGAAAAAACAACTCTGAGCACAAACCTGACAAAATGTGTTACATAAACTGTTATTTGCTGGAAAATAATCCTGTTGTTATTGAGTCAAAATCATGGTCAAATTATTGATATGTACATTTATAATGTTTGCACACATTTTTTATAAACTTAAACAGAAAAAATTGTTTGTAGCACGCATCCAAAATAGGTTCTTAGCACTCATTTGCTATTCCGAACTCAGCTGACGCCTCATGCGGAAACAACAAATTCGTCCTGAAAACTCCATTACTTTAGCCACTTGATTCAAAAATAACTATATAATAATATTATTATTTTTCTTCATATATATATCGCCTGTTAAGTTTCTTAGTTTTTAGTATCCGAACTATAGATGCAATATAAAAATACAGTAACAATTAAATATAATTTACCATAACAAGAAGCTTTGTATTTGCGAAGTTATTAATAGAGTAGATGGGGGCAAAAGTACGCACTGGGGTAAAAGTCCGCTTTGAATTTATACGCAAAACAGAAACTTGGCAACGCCGCTGCTTGGCTATATCTTCAGAGTAAGCCTGTCGGAGCTAGTTTATAACGTTTAGTTCGCTTTAGAGTGTCGTTGGAAGCAGACATGAGGTAAGTTTTAAAAAACACGTGTTCGATGTAATTTCTAGTATACCTTTCATAAGCTGTAAATCATATAGTGATAATACAATTTTAAAAACATATGTTGCTAATCTTACGTAAGCATATAGGTTCTCTAAGGTGATATGTAGAATTTGAAAATGTTTTGTACAATTCAATTTGTTGATTTTTTTAACAATGATTGTGCTGTTGGGGTAAAAGTCCGTTTTTGTCGGGGACAAATGTACGCGCGGACTTTTACCCCACAAATGCGTTTGATAAAGCGTACTTTTACCCCAACTTAATTAAATGTTCTTGTTTTAGAGCTTACAAACGAAAAACCGACAGAAAACCTGTCACTCAAGAAATGCTTGAGGAAACAAGAATTCGGAGAGAGGAAGGTGAATCATTGAGAAGCATTGCACGAAGTTTTAACGTCGATGAGTCATCATTAAGGGCAAGACTAAAACGTGGGTATGGTGTCAAGTCGTTGGGGCGCTTCAAAAAAACTTTTAGCGACGAGCAAGAACACGAACTTGCTCAACACTGCAAAGAAATGGAACAGAGATTTTATGGTGTAAACGAAAAAGATGTTTCGACAAATAGCCTACCAGTTCGCTGAGGAAAATGGCATTGATCATAAGTTTAATTCCCATAAAAAGTTAGCTGGAAATGATTGGGCACAAACGTTTTTTAAAAAATACAATTTGTCATTAAGAACACCCCAGAAAACAAGCCTCGCCAAAAAATAATGGGGTTTAACAAGACTCAAGTGGATCAATTTTATAATAATTTGACGAACTTAATGTCCGTTCATAAATTTCCACCCAGTAGGGTTTTTTTAAAATGGGTTAATGGTATAACCACTGTGCCCAATAAAATTCCAAAAGGATTGCCGCCAAAGGGAAACGTATGGTTAATAAAGTTACATCGGCTGAAAGGGGACAGTTGATCACAACTGTGTGCTGTTTTAGTGCTACTGGGCACTATGTTCCCCCGCCTTGATTTTCCTAAAAAAGAACAAAAACCCCGTCTAATGGTTGGGGCACCATCTGATTCAATTCTTTGGGGCGACTCGGGATATATCAAACCCGATCTGTTTATTAATATTTAAAACATTTCCACCAGCATGTAAAATCCAATAAAGACAGCCCCACTCTACTGATACCGGACAATCACTCTTCCCATTGCACGCTGGAAGCGGTAAAATTTTGTCGAGAGAATAATATTATCTTTTAAGTATTCCACCGCATTTTAGTCATAAGACTCAGCCGCTGGACTGGTGTTTTTTCAAAAGCTTTAAAAAACTACCTACGGCGAATATTGTGATCAATGGTTAATAAACCATCTTGGCTGCACAATTGGTCAGGATAACATCGCTGCAATATTTGGCCAGGCCTACCATAAGGCATGTACCATGGAAAAAGCTGTAAATGCTTTCAAAGTGTGTGGAATTGTTCCAGTGAACAAATTTTTATTTAACGAAGAAGATTTCTTCCGTCAAAATGACAGACCAAAACATGCCTCACGAAAAAGAAAATTTGCCTCAACCAGAAAATGGCCAGAACTTAAATCTCAGACCTGATTCCTCCTCTAGTGACGACGACCTACCACTTACACGATTTATTCGAAAAAAACAGCACTTTACTGGTCCAGAAAATCCGGCTCCTTCAACATCAACAGCAGATAGCCCACAACCATCTACGTCAAAGTTGAGCATCAATTTATCTTTCCAGAAGATCCCACTCCTTTAACAGCAGGTAGCCCACAACCATCTACATCAAAATTAAAGATAAATCTTCTTGTGCAGATGATTCGGCTCCTCCAACATTACACGCGGACACCGCAAAACCCTCTACCTCAAAGCCAAAGTATAAATCTCCCAAAGATCTTTTCCCATATCCCAAAATTACTAAGGAACGAAAACGCACCAGAAAAGGTAAAAAATCCAATTATGACTTCTACCCCCAACAAAGAAGAACTGGAAAACGAAAGAAAATTGCAACTAGAGAAACAAATAAAGAAAGATGCTAAAAACTTCCTAAATAAACGAAAATCATCATTGAAAGAACTACAGGATGTTGAAGATACACAAGGAAAAAAAGATTCTAAGATCGACATTTTTTGTCCTGGATGTGACGAAATTTATGAAGATCCTCCACAAGAAGACTGGATACAGTGTGCCAGGTGCTTTTCCTGGTGGCACGAAACTTGCTCGAATTATGAAACTGGGGGATTTTTATGTGACATTTGTTGCTAAAAAAAATTATGTTTGATTTTTAGAGTTTGTTTTTTTATTTATATTTGATAAGCTCGTTGTCTCAAATAAAAAAGAATTATTATATTTAAGTTTCTTAATATTATACCTGCTAAATAAATGAACTTATTTGTAGTAAATAAATTTTATTTTTTCAAAACATAGGAAAAATTGTTTCAAAATGTTTGCATATTTGTTTTTAGAAAAAACCAAAAATTGTTTGTGGGCATTAATGCCCTTTTAATCATTTTTTACCCCACACGTTGGGGAAACCAACCCAAAATTTTTCTAGTATAAATTATTTTTGTTTAAAAAAATTGTAATAATATTTTTATTTTCATTCCGTAACTTTCCCTTAAGTTCTTAGTATTTTTTATCCAATAACGACGATGCAATATAAAAATGTTTAATATGGATGTCCCAAAAATTAGGTGCTTTGTATTTGCCCAGTTATATAATTGAAAAATAACACAGTGCACTAGCTAATTCAAACTTTAATTACATGGCAAACATGTATTCAGACATAAAGTAACTTAATATGGAATATACATACATACGTATGTACCAATATCTTTTTGTTACATTATGAACGAAACAAAGAAGAACTTAATCCTAAATTACTATTTTTAAATTGACAATTTTTTGTTCAACATAACTTTTAAAAGAAAACCACTTTATTGAAATCAAGTATTAAACACCAACTATAATATAAAATCCAAATGTCTTTTTTTCATTTTTGCAAATCTGTTCACAATGGAATTTGTATTTATTGGTATGTCTCTATTCACATGTAAAAGCGCTAGATCAACTAATCGTTTTTGACTCATAGATGCCCTTAACCACGTTTTCAATCTTTTAAGTGCAGAAAAACTTCTCTCCGAGGATGCAACGCTCACTGGCATAGTACATACAGGATATAATGCTAATGAACATAAGGGTATAACTGTTTATCACACGTTTTAAGAGTTGAAATTGCAGAATCTGGGATATTTGTTTCGTTTTTCCATTTTTTAAACCATAGTTCTAACTAAGTTTTAACCAGCATCAAAATTCTGTCGTTACTTTCATTTTTGAATTTGTGGCTGTAAAAATATTTTAGGGTATAAATTTGCACTATACTTTAATTTATGTGTGTTGTGAGTTTAATTGTCATTTCGGTAATCGACTTCGGGAGAATATATTTGCCGACGACGTGGTAGGTAGGGTTTTGGGGTGGGGTAATTACCCCCATAACCCCCCTCATCGACGCCCTTGTAACGGACCAAATTATGAGTGGGCTAGAACTAAACATCGTCATTTGCCTTGTGAAATTGAGATGTTCGTCCTAAATGAAATTTAGTATCTAAGTAGGTTTTAGGACACAAGCAGTACAGGAAAAATCCTATATTCTGCCTATTTTTATTGAAACGCCCTGAAACAGGGGCGTAATATCATATACAGTGTGTCCCAAATTGGGCCTACATGTATTGGTAACTCGGGAACCATTAGAGCTACAGTGTTGGTTAAATTAGAAAAGCTTTAGACAATTTAATTGCAAAATTAAATCTGCTTTCAGATTTTATTTATCTTTTATGGTTTTTTAACTTCTGCCTGTAGCTCGCAAACTACCAATTTTACGGTTTTAAGATTACTACATTATTAGAAACACATTTTTAAGAAGAATTTAATTTAAGTAAAAATATTTTTCTAACTTTATTTGTTTTTGAGATATTTACCCAAACTTTGGATTTTCATACGGACGCCATATTGGATTTTTACATTTTTGAAAAGAGCTCTTCAAGAGCTTTTCATTAATGTATCACAAGTCTAGGTTTTCAGATTGCTTAAGCTCTAAAAACGATAATTTTTGTTTATTTGATAGTAGGCTTGGACTAGACTGCGTAATGGCCTCCCCGTTTCATAAAAAACAAATGATACGCATCTTATAATTTAAATAATGTAAATGTCAAAATTAGCTTGCATCTTATTTCTCGTTTAGAAACGCCTTCAATAAAAATTCAAGTTTTGATTATTTTAAGTATTTATAATAATGGCTCTTAATTATTCCAATGATAAACAGGTGGATATGCTAGAAATTTATTTTAAATCTAACAGAAATACAGAAGCTGCAGCACTTGCACACGAAGAACAATTTCCGGAGCGGCAACAACCTAACCAAAGACATTTTAGATTTTTAGTTACGAACTTGTTAGCCCCTGGATCTTTTGTAAAACCGAATCCCAAAACTTATACAAAAAATAATGAAGCAAAAGAGGCGATTATAATGGAAAACGTTAGAGATGATCCCACAACATCGGTTAGAAAAGTGGAAGAACAGACAACAATTCCTAAGTCATCTGTGCATCGGTCTTTAAAAAAACACCGTTTTCATCCATACAAACCACGTATTGTCCAGGGTCTTCAGGGGAATGATTTCAATAGACGAATCACCTTTAGTCAATGGTTTCTTACTAAATGTCAACGGATACCCAATTTCCAATCCAAACCATAAAAGATAAATAAAATACGAAAGCAGATTTAATTTTGCAATTAAATTGTCTAAAACTTTCCTAATTTAACCAACACTGTAGCTCTAATGGTTCCCGAGTTACCAATACATGTAAGCCCAATTTGGGACACACTGTATTTAGGGGATATTTTAGAAGTTTGGTCTTATATTAGATCTCAGTACTTTAAGAGGCCGAGGTTTTTGGATAGGAACTTGCCCGTTTTTTTAAATAAATGTTTTTGATGGAATTGTAATAATATATTATAAATGGAAAAATAACGGTACAGTAAAAAAGGGTTTTTTTTTCTAAACGGTGGTGAAAACGGACGGCGACTGAATCCTAGGCGCGGTCCAAAGTAGAAAATAGCGAGATGGGTCGTTGCAAGTCGCCCGGAGTTGCTCCGGAGCAGGGGCGGAGCGCCGTAATGACTAATTGTGCACAGGGAAAAGGTGACTTAAAGAAAAGTGCAATCTTTAAAAAGACAGAGCTGGCTCTTGGCATTTGTTTTAAAAAATATTTTAACAGTCGATAAAGAAAAAACACGTTACAATAAAATATGGAGGATAAAGGGAAGGAGAAATATCTCTAACATGAAAAACTGTCCGGCAAAATGCGTTAAACAGGTGGCGCTACAGTAGTAACAGGGTAAATTTTCCACCTGGCAGTCCGAGGCGGTTTTATTTAGTTAGTTAGTTTAGTTATTATTTATTTGTGTTTTCCCGTATTCTGATTTAGTTTCCATATTTGTTAGAAGTTTTTGCTGTGGTTTATAGATATTTTATAATTTTAAACAGTAATGAGGAAGTTTTTAGTTCAGGTTGCAAAAATTTGGGTAATTTGAAGGAGAAGTTAAGTAAAATAACATTTCACAGGGACATATTCAATAATTATTTTATTTAATTATGGTTCGTGCTGTTTAAAATGAGAATTTACTTTATGATTTGATCGTTTAAAAAAAGTATTTTATAAGTAAACACGCACACTATTAACAAACCTCCACGTTTTTTAACAGCAGTTATTCATTTACGGTTATATTTACTTAATTTCCTAACTCGACAAACTTCAATTTGTCAACAACTGCTATTTTCATACCATACCCTTTGCCTATGCTAGCGCCACCTACTTACTGCTTACAGCTGGACACTTTTTCAATTCGCCTCCCAGTTATTTCTCCTTACCTCTGCGCTCCATAAATAGAACCTAACGATGAAACAACCATAAAGAGAAATGTGCATTCGTGACCAAGTATAGAAATTGAAGTGATCTGATTTTTTTATTATCATATTGCTGTTGCCTGTATATATCAAATATGAAAGGAAAGAGTTTTATTCTCAGAAACAAACGAGAGGTCCTAGCGGCAATTTTATGATAACTAATAACATTCTTCAAATACATTATCTAAAAAGCACCAAATGTCATAGTCATTTTAATTGTTTCGATTTAGTAATTGTCAAAATGACAGAGCAGGATGACAGTCACGAAACTAAACCATCTGCAGAGACTGGCATGTCTATATATATATATAATATATATATATATATATATATATATATATATATATATATATATATATATATATATATATATATATATATATATATATATATATATATATATATATATATATATATATATATATATATATATATATATATATAACCGCAGCTCTAAGAAGCACACCTTCTATGTCTACGAAAACTATTCTGGGTTTAACTCGCTTAGATATTTTCATTAAAACGAAGGCCATCAGCAGCGACTATAGTACAAAAAACACCATGACGTGGAAATAACGTCCTGGAAAATATGGTCACATTAGGGCAATGGATATCATCGAAGAACAGCTCTTGGACAGATTAGATTACATGACAGCCATTTATAGCTTTGATAAACCATATAAAGTCAGCCGCGATCCTGACGTAGGGAAAAAGGGAGCACCTTCATCACTTTTTAGTGGCCTATCTTAATACACTGACTTTTCAAAAAGAGATAATGGATTGGGTATTTGGGGCAAAGCGACTTGCAAGTTTCACTGGACAAGTGAGCCACATTATACCAGGCGGAAATCTATGTTATTCAAGCATGAGTTCAACAGAATGTAAGAAAGGGATATCACAAACAAAACATGCATTTTTTCAGGCAGTCAGGCTGCCCTGAAAGCCTTGAATTTCTATTGTTTTACATCCAAAACCACGATGGAGTGCCTAAACGACCAAAGAGATCTTGCCGTCAGAAACAACAGGATAGAACTCCTCTGGGTTATTAAACACACGAAAATAAAAGGCAATGGGAAGCAAAAGCTGGTTAGCGGCCTAAAGCTAGTCCTTGTACTATCAAAACAGGCGATGAAACATAAAGGTCCCACCATGATAAAAAAGGAGAACGCCTTGCACTATGCACATTGCACAGGCCTTAAACTATCCCATACCGTCACTCCGGAAGAAAAATGCATTTTTTGTGTTATAGGCAAAAAATCAGAAAAATATAACATAGAATATCCTGAATACTTGCATAACTTCTAAGATTTTTTTCGCAGACCTTGCAGGCCTTGCGGAAAGGAGAAGGAAATAGCCTTACACATAATATACGACTGCAATACAGACAAATATATACAGAGCGGAATTTTTCGTTCGGATAAACATCTTGGTAGAAATGTACTAGACAGAGCAGGTAGTTGATGTTTTCATTCGCAACGCATAATAGTTACATTTCTCTCATGAATGAGAAAGTCAAACGAAGTGATATTTTGCCAAGACAATGATCAATTTATTAAAATTATTGTGGAAAAACTGTTAAGATACATGTCCTACTTTAATTATTGTGACCACACTTTTGTGATAAATGCCCTGTTATAATTATTATTGTGTTAATCATTTTAAGAAAAATGCCCTTATTTCGTCCTACACTCCGGTTCTGTCGGTTGGGTCTTTGACCGTTCTTCGAGTTGTCGGGTCTTCTCCGAAGGAGGAATCCCTCTGGTCGATGAACTATTTCTTCGACCGCGGACGCCGCACGGAGGTTACCTTAGCCTAGGTCAGTATACCTATCATTCATATTGGGCATACCCTGGGTAATGACTGGGTATACATAATTCTTGAGATTATGCAAAGATGGGAATTTTAACAATTCGTGATATTTTGCATTTTATGTAATGTAACATTTTTCTGTTGGAAATGCGTAGCTGCGGCAAAAAAATTGCTAGCAATGGGATTGAAAAAATATTAAAAGACTTTTTATTATAATAAAAATAATTTGTTCTGATCAAAATATTAATACAGAAAAAGAATTTTTAAAAAATGGTTTAGTTAAAGATATTTATTCTCCTAGTCAAGTTGATAGTTACTTTTAAATTTGAAAAAGTAAATTTAAGACAAAATCAAAATAGAATTTGCCACAATTCCGTCACTCAGGTCAGAGCTTGGCCTAAAATAATTCTAAAAGAATATTAATTCGTTTCAAAAAATGATATTCCAAAAAGACAAAAAAATGTTTTTTTTAACTTAAAAGCCAGTCCAGGAGCCAGTAACAGATTTACATGACCAATTTCCTCCCAATCGAAAATTGGTAGAATGCATCAGAGGGTTGTTTTATAAAGCTTCGTGAACGTCAGCTGCGGTTCCGTCGGGACAATGAGCTGCGGTAACGTTTTTAATAATGACAAAGCAGTAATTTTAAAATGACAACGTTAATTCACATTTAAGTGGTATTTTTATTGTTGTTTATAAATATAATGCGATAAAGTAACAATTTTTAAAAATATATTACGGTGTAACCAAAAATTCTAAATTTTTTTTACCATGGAATAGATTTGCATGCCTTCAATAACTTGGGAATTTGCGTGCCTGAAAGTTCCTCTCTCCGATTTTAACCAAATTTGAAGGGGGTTTTTTTGGGGGGGCCGTTTACGAATCTAAAAAATATGGGTAACGTTTCGTTTTCGAGATATTCATCAAGTTGAAAATAAAACCCCCCCCATTTACATTATTTCCTTCTTTGCACAGATCTGATTTTACACTAAATTGGCACAGTATTTCAAAACATTTTTTAAAAAATGGTTTTATATTTTACACCTTTTCCATTTAATTGAAACCTCCACTTTAACAGGCCGCAACATGGCCGAAACATGTATAAAACAGGGAATTATTTAGCAAACATGACCGCCCGTTTGAAACCTTTTGCATAAGGGAAAAGGTGTAAAATAAATAAAAATACAAGGTTTTAAAAAGTGTTTATAAAATATTGTGCCATTTGGGAGGTAAAAATCAAGAATTGTGTACAAAAGAAGGGGGATAGTGTAGGTAAATAAGGTTAGTTTGATTTTCAATTTTGATGTTAAATTTTGGGTTAAAAATTTTTTAAAAAAACGAAACCCCGTTCCGAAAAAAAACTTTAGACAATTACCGCAAAAAAAGGGAACCAATAACCCGGAGACTTTAGAAATTCCCGGGGATTTTAGGAAGCACACCCCATTTTATTCTTTCCAAAAACCGAAATTTGACAACCCAATTTTAAAAGAAAAAAACCCGAAAAGGAGTAACTTATTAGAAGAACCCAATAACGCTATAACATTGTGCTTTGCACGTCAGGTGATCGCTCGAACATGAAAAAAAAAACGCTTTTAATGATTTTTTCTTCACTAGAAAATTTACCATTATCATTATCCCAACGAAACCGCAGCTGACGTTCACAAAGCTTTATAATACAACCCTCTGATGCATTTTCGCTTGGGAGGAAATAATTGACCAAATTTTAAGCTGGCTCAGGGACTAAAAATAATCCAAAAATCATAAAATTTTATTAATAGGGTAAATAATCCCTTACATGCAATTTTAATAATTTGGCGTAAAAAATATTTTTGAATATTATTTTACTGCATGCGTAACATCTTGAAAATATATTTTTTTGTTTTTAAAATCTCAATGTTAAAAAATATTAATTTTAAAACACCCTGTATGCTTAGCTAAATCTACAACACTAGGAAAATCCTTGATTTTTAAATATAAAAAAATATACTCCACAAACAATATATCATAAAATCATAAATGTCGGTCTTAAGAATGATTTTATAAACTTAACAGAAATTATTTACATTTGAAATTACAATTACAAACGTTGGCTGCGGGTAATATTAAAATAAAATAATCAAGGATGTCACTTACATACGTAATAGTCCGCAACAATGTTTATGGGTTGGGGGTAAATTGTGTTAGTTGTGGTTAGAAGAGTACCTGGGTACACCAGGTACCTACTCTTCACACAAAAAAGGTGTGTAAATTTTTTTTTGCGAAAAAAGGGACTGATTCAAAAGCAAACAAAGACTATTCGATAGTTAGGTTGGTTTAGAATAAAAACTAATTAAAGCAATTCTTTGGGGGTTTTTAAACCCAAAAAATCCAAAAATCGTATTATAAACGATAAAGTTTTCACGCTAAATTTTAAAGGTTTTATTAAATTTTTATAATTTTATTAATTAATTATAAATAAATTTAATTTTATATATTTACATATAGTGTATTTTTCTTATTTCCTAAAAATAGAATAAAATACTTATAAACAATCCGTACAGGTCTCATATAACCTTTCTTTGGTCGGACTTTTCTAAAAATGTTCAAAAACCATTCTTTATGTTCAGATGAGTTAATCGAACAATTACCTGAATATAGGCAAAAAAACAAAAAAAAACGCACAAAATTACTTTGTCAAAAGGTTATCAATACGAGGAGATTTGTGTTTATAAATTGTTTTCTGAGGTTTAACAATTGGCAATTATGATAATAAAAGTTGCTCAGACTTCGTGTATGCCCAGTACCTGGTGTACCCAGGTAGGTCAGGCAATCAGTCAATTACTTACTCATCTATCCTATCGTAGTTGTTTCGATAGGATAGATGAGTAAGTAATTGACTGATTTGATCGTAATTTCTAACGAGACTAAACACTATGGAACATATGTCATGAGTTTCAATTATAATGCAAATGTAAATAAAACATGATGTGCATATTAAAAATTATTTAACAAAAACTTGTATATTATATATAATATAAAACTGTATAACAAAAACACGAATAATTAAAAGAAATCAGGCAATAGAGGGTTGTTTTTTAGCTTCTCTTAATTACATTATTAAAAAAAATTAAATTTGTGCAGAAATGTTTCAAAGATTACTTTTGAAACACCACAACCTTTTAGGTCTCTTAGTTAAGATCACCTCAGCCAGTGTGTAAGTGAGCTTCTCTGCTTTAAATTTAGGATGCTACCCTCAGTTGTCCCATACATTTTTGATTGTAGATAAATCGGGAGATTTTTAAGGCCATGGTAAAAGATTAATTTTAGCTACCTTATAGTCTATTGTTATATTGGCTATTGACTTAGCCAGGATTTAGGTTTGGGGAAAAGCTGCCCAAATAAAATCATATTGTTCCGAAAAAACTTTATTTTATTATTCTAATAAATAATAAGACAAATAAGTACAACAATTTTAATAAATAATAAGATAAATATAGTAAACGACAAATCTATAAACCTAAGTGTGACAACTAGAGTATATAAGCTCAGCACTGGGAGTAAAAACAAAAAGACTAAGCACTTAGGAAAAATATCACATAAATAAATAAATAAAAAAACATTTTGGGAGGGGGGGCGTGAAATTGAGCAATCTCAAAAACAGGTCAAGCTTTTTTTATTAAGAAAAAAAGGTACCAGCAAAAATACAGAAAATTTGATTTTTACTTTCTTAAAAAACGACCATGATAAATAAAAATCCACCCTCAGAATTGATATATTATGTGACGTCAAAGAAATTATAATTTTTCAAAAATCAACTGATTTGCCCCAAATTTGGTGTATGGGGGTTTTGTGGGTCACAGATCAAGAGTCCGAAGTCAGATTTGAGAAATTCAAAACTCTTCCTATTTACGCCAGAATTGGCACATAGGGATTTTAAGACTTGCTGATCACGAATTTGGACAAAAATTAAAATGGCGGATAAAGTTTTGAAAAATCATTTGATTTGATTTTTAAAAATTTCGTTGCCACTTTTACTTGGAAGGGCACTATTGGTATATGCATGATGGTGCCTTATCCCATCTTACCTTGCTAGTCGGCAATACTTACATGATTTATATCCCAAACGGATTAAAAGAAACTTCGCAGCAGTAAAATGGCCACCACGTTCTTCAAATTTAAATAGGTGTGATTTTTTTAGTGGAGCCCTTAAAAAATTCTTAAGACCTCACAGAACACTTGCCAATATTTATTAACGCGAATTTCTTAATATTCCTGAGACATAAGGGCCCATTTATATTTTTTAAAGTGTATTAGTAAGTTTTTTTTTGCAAAATGGTCTTTATTTTGCACAAATTGCATAAGTAATGTCTTCTTTATGCTAACTTTATTAATTAATTTTATTTCCATTTATTTCTTTTTCTTGGGACAGGGCTGAAGAAACAAACGAAGTGGGAAGTTCGTGTCCTCTCAAGTTAGATTGTAAAGGGATGCATGATTTGTTGGGAGCTGCCAAATTAAAAATTATACAGGCTAAATAATTGGTTGAAGCAGAAAACGTAAAAATATAAAAGAGTGACAGATCTTCTACAGCCCGTCGATGGGCAAGAGAATGCTAGGAGTTTTGGGAGACGTCATTTCCTAGCCATAAAAAATATTCTAAAAAGTGTTTAATTTAGGATACATACAGACAGGTTCGGATTGGCCCGTCACCCACCTGCCCAATGTTTAACTTACTGTAGTAAACTATAAATGGGATTGCTGTGAAAGGAGAAGATCATTAACAAAAAGAGGGTTGTTATTATTGAATTCTAGGGCATCCCCACATTATTAGCATGGGTGAAAGCTTTTGGAAGAGTGACCATCTACAATGACTTATATACGTCAATACTAGAAATGAAAGTAGAGGCCAAGAACAAAATTTGGGTTGTAGACCGTAGAAAAATATTTACTTAATGTTTTAATGTTATAGTTAATTGATGTTTGCGTGAATTGACACTGTTTTTTTGGCAAAACGACTCATCCAACGAAAAATGTTTCGGAATTTAAAAAATTTTAAATACATTCGGTTACGGGATAAAAGTAACTTGGTTGTCACAAGTGGATGATATAGAAAAATAAAAAAATGCTTACTAATAACCTTTTTTGTAGCACATCACTTGAGGTCAACACGAAAAAAGTTAAAAACGTGTGATTTATTTGTCATTTTATCTATTGAATATTAGTCAAGAAAACAAAGCTGAGAAAAGTACAAAAGCTTAAGTATTTAAAATGCATAGATTTGCATAAAAATTTGAGATTAAGCCTAACTTACCCTTCTTTTCAAAATCTATATTATGCCTATGGACGCTCTTTATTTTTAAGGGGTAAAAAACTACCCTTTATTGCTAAAACTCATAAAACTATACATTAAAGCTTAATTAAGTAAAATATCACTTAAATAAGTCAAAAAGGTAGTATTTTGTTTCTTTAAAACATTATTTGAAATATTTCAGCTCTTAAAAATCAACCCTTATTATGAATAAAGAAAATATATTTACCCTAAAAAATCATTATATTATCACAGTGTTTTGCATGAAAATTTGAGATTAAGCTTAACTTACCCTCCTCTTTAAAATCTTTATTATACTAAAGGAAGCTTTTTATTTTTTAGGGGTGAAAACTACCCCTTATTGCAAAAACCTTTAAAACTTTTATATTAAAACATAAGTCAAATAAGATTAGGCTTGTATAAATTAAAAAAAGTTAAGTTAAGTATTTCATTTTTTGAAACATTCCTTATTATATTTACAACCCTTTATAATTACCCTTTATTATAATTTAATAAAAAAAATGTTTACCCTAAAAAAATTAAAATATTGTAACAGAGTTGTAATTAAAATATATGACTGCTCAAAAGTATTTGACTTAATTTAATTTTTTGTGATTTTTAAATTCACAAAAATACACTCTTCTTACAATATTACAATGCAAAATAGTACAAAACCGCGGATTTTAAAAAAATGCATCAATTACTTTTAGAATGCTCCAAAATTGTTTTTTAGGCATAACTCAGTTTTGGGATAAAAAGTTTTAAAAATATTTTGTTGTTTTTTTTTAAAGCTATAAGGTCCTATATGAAAGCTTATTTCAAAACGAACCACACAGCTATCTTTAAAAAACACTCACCAAAAAACAAAGAAACACGTCGATTTAGATATAGGGAAGTTTAATTTCGTATTTGATAAAATTTTATCGGTCGCCTCCTAACCTCCAGTTAACCTCACTTTGATATGTCAAATGGGTAAACCCCCATAGTGTGACACATCATTGTAAGCGGTATGAAATTTGCCATCCAACAGTACTGGGTGAAACTTTAAATCGATGGATGTAGCGACTTAGAAGTAAAAATGTGTGTTAATTAGTTTATCCTGTTCAAATAATTTATTTTATCAAATGCTCAAAATGTGCGCCGTTATTGGCGAGATGTTTGTTTTGAAATTCCTCGCAGAGTATTTTAGTGTGCATTCATTCCAATTATTATTTTTTGTGTTACCTGTTACAGCAAAACACTGCAATAGCACAAGTTTTAAGAGACGTTAGGAACCAGTTAAGACATTGTTAGGATTGTCATTTGACATGGTTAGTTTAAAATTAAGAATCTTGATTTTAAAATGGTGTATACTCTAGCAGAGAATAGAAATAATTTTCCTTATATGGGGCTGAAGATCGGATGCGCGCGTAGAACCGCCAGAGTATCTCAATGAAAGCGGCATCAAATAAAACGTGGGGTAATAAATATGTAATGGAATTGGTGCGTAAGTTTAGTGAAATCTGGATCTGTATGCAACAAGAAAAAGTACTAGTGAAAGGGTTTAGACGAAGCACGCCAGGTTGAGGTACTAGGACAGTTCGGGTACAGATCCGACGTTGTCTATTCCAAAAGTTTCTAAGCTGACCAATATTTCTACGGGTTCCGTGCACAAAATTTTGAAAAAGAATAAGTTTTTTCCATACAAAATACAAATTCTTCATGAACTCAACGAAGACGATTATGATAGAAGAATAGAATTTTGCGAATCAATGTGCCAGCGAATTGACGCAAGACCTTCGGCTGATCAAACATCTGCTTTTTCTGGATGAATCAACTTTCTTTAAATGGAATTTTAACAGACATAACTGCAGATATTGGGATAAATGAAAATCAAAATGGTATCAGGAAGGGGACATACTCAATTTCCAGAGAAGATCAACGTTTGGGCAGGTATTTATGGAAACGAAGACAATGGTCTTTCTTAAAGAAATTTAACTGGGCAACTGTATCTGAACCTTTGGAAAATGCGATATACCTTCTATCGTCCACCTTGGAAAATTCAGTGTGGATGGGAAATATGCTATGGAACTCTGAAAATAATTTGCATTTCAGCAAGATGAAGCCCCTCTCCCAATTATGCTTTAGCAGTTCGAGAGTGGCTCATCGAACAGTTTCCAGGCACATGGATAGGCAGACAAGGTGCCATCGAATGCCAGCACGGTCTCCAGACTAACTCTAGACTTTTTCCTCTGGGGTTATTTAAAAGTAAAGTGTACAAAACACCTGCAAATATTTAAGAACTTAAATGTAGAATTACACTAGAATGCATGAGGTATTACTTCAGGACAAACTTTCTTTCGCCAACGTTCGCGAAGAATTTCAAAACAGACTTTATTATTGTCTCGCCACTAACGGCGCACATTTTGAGCATTTGATAAAAATAAATTATTTGAACACGATAAACTAATTAACACACATTTTTACTTCAGTTTATCGCTTCTACGTCCATCGATTTAAAGTTTCTTAGTACTGTTGGATAGCAAATTTCATGCTAGCGCTTTGGTAAAACAGATAAGTCAGTGACTATGGGGTTGCCATTTACTATATCAAAGTGAGGTTAACTGGAGGTTAGAGGTGAGCGATAAAATTTATCAAATACGAAATTAAACTTCCCTGTATATCTAAATCGACGTTCTTTGTTTCTTTGTGAGTGCTTTTTTTAAAGATATTTAGGTGGTTCGTTTTGAAATAAAAGACTGTATACCAAAACTGTTTAAAACCTCTTACTTTTATGGGAGCTTAAAGAGCTGAAACAAGTTAATGCCATTTAAAAGACGATTTGGTTTTAAACTTTTTTATCTCAATTTAATTTTCTGTCATACAGTAAATTTTAAAAGCAAAGTATTAGTAATTCAAAAAGCTACAATATGATACATTGGTATTTTTTACGTATCTCCCTTAGTTCTCGAGTTGTTTTCAAGAAAAGGTCATTTTTATTAAAATTCTGAAATTTCATTTTCAATTTGCAGCTCCATTTTTTTCAAAATAAGCAATTTAAATCGGTTAAAATTTTAGAATGCATTATTAATATTAGATAAAGATAATTAGTAAGGGGTTTTAATTCATTGCGAAGTTCTAAATTCAAAAATTTATTTTAATCATAACTCACTTAACTTTATGGATATATATCTCTTTTTTAAGAAAGGCCTTTGCAAATGCTTTAAAAAGTTATTATTAGTTTTCCTCGAAAATACATAGATTTTGCGTTATTTGCCTTGAAACTCTAAAATTTTGTGTTTGATGAATAACACCTAACTTTAAAACACCACAACTTGGTAGTGTATTAGTCCCATAAAAAAAAAAAATTTATTGTTTTTTTAAAGGTTAACATTTCTTTTGCCCAAAAGGTCATTTTTCTATCGATTTCGTGGTCAAATATAAAAATCCACCCTCGGGATGGTTTGGCAACCACCGCCAAAGTAAAGGCGCCCTTCGGCATGATATAGATTTTGATCCTAGACTATTCCCTACCTACTGTCAAGATTTCAAGTCATTTTATGCATTTTGAAAAAATTACGAGGCAAAATGGTTCGTTTCCTGGACTATATTTTGTAAAATAAAAAACGACTAGTTAAAGTAAACAGATATGAGACCTTAACTCTGTTATTTTAAATGCCTCTAAGGTCATTTAATTGCCTAGTGGTTACAACTTACAACCTAGCCAAACTACGTTTTTTACACTAATTTTACCAAAGATTATAGGAAAAAACAGTCCAATTAAAAAACACTACATTTAACACGAATTAAACGTCAAACTACCCTGAACTATGAACGTTTGATTTTATTTTCTTACGAAGGTCAGTAAATAAATAACTAACTACAGCTTTTTTCTAATAAAATAAACAATAATTGTTTTCAAACTTCCTTATTGGCGATCTCATGGACATTTACACTTTACCATGGAACAACGTCGATTTATTAAAATATTTTAAATTATCAGTTTTATATAAATCACTCTATGATTAGAAAAACGCTTCAAGGCAAGGACTTTATGATACAGAAAAATGGTGTTCCCGTATCCTTGTTGTTTGTTTGATTTGTAAATAGACTAAATAAAAACAGTTATCAATAAATTTGGTATTTTTGATCATGAAATAATTTATATTACTTCTGTTGCTTTTCTAAGGACATGGCCCACATAACATGGGATTCTGGCTCTCGAACTATTTTTTTTTTAATTTGTGTATGTTGTTTTTTAGATCAATAAGAACATTTTTTAAATGGAACATTTTTGTGCCGGCCTATAGGGTGGCCCAAAAAAAACTGATAAGTTGAAGCTTAACTGTTTATTAATTCCAATATAAACGCATGAAGAGAGTAAAATTTTGCCTAAATATATTATATATTAAAATATTTTGATTTAACATTTAACACATACAGGGTGGTCCAACTAAAATGTTAATATCGTGATATATCATATATTTGGAAACATATATATATATATATATATATATATATATATATATATATATATATATATATATATATATATATATATATATATATATATATATATATATATATATATATATATATATATATATATATATATATATATATATATATATATATATATATATATATATATATTACGCTTTTTTTTGACTTGGAGCGCAAGAAACTGGCAAAAGTAAAAATTCTGAGATATACAGTATGTCCACGAAAAAGGTGTTGAATAGGAAAACTTTTTTATTTTGGATTTTATCGAAAAAGTACTTGATAAAAAATTTTTGCTACTTCTTAGAGTAAGATTGGTATAGAAACATTTAACATATTTTATACGCGGTGTTCAGAAATTGAAAACCTCAAAATGGTACAGGAGTAAAGTGCATTATTTGAGGAGTTATGTATTGTTATTGTGGAAAGTTGTTCAAAAATTAAAAGGTAACTTAATACCAATTTTTCAAAAAATCAAGCCTACCTTTATTAATTTGTGATTAAAATTTATTTAATATCAATTAACTAATTCCAAATAACAACTCATTTTTGTACTAGTAGGCGTTGATAGTGACAAGCTTTATAGACACTTCGCTTTTATAATTCATTAGCCGCAGTATCGTCAGCTTTAAATGCTTACTTAACAGCAAAAAATTTAATAATAAATTGATATTAACAAATTAAATCGATATTAAAATAAATTTAATCACAAATAAATAAAAGAAGGCCGATTTTTTTGAAAATTGGTGTTAGAGACTACCTTTTAATTTTGAACAACTTTTCCTAGTAACTTATTTTCATATTTTCTCAAATAAATGCACTTTACTCTTGTACCATTTTAAGTTGTTTCTATTTTCTGAACACCGCGTGTATAAAAATATGTTAAATGTTTCATTTCAATCTTAATCTGGGTTAAGTAGTAGAATATTTTATCAAGAGTAGCTTTTCTCGATAAAATCAAAATAAAAAAGTTTTTCTCATTCAACACTTTTTCCGTGTACATACTGTATACAACATAAAACATAAAATAATATATTACTGGCATAAACAGATTAATTTTTTGATACTGGAGCACCCTGCATGTGTTGAAGGACAAATCACATTTTGTAACTCTAAGCAAGTATGTACTTTTTTTAGGTTGGATTTAGATGATAAATCAAGTCTTTAGGCTGTATTAAGGAACAGGGAAGCTTTAACTTTTCAGTGATTTTTGGGCCACCATGTAGGCCTGACAGAAATGACTCTATTTAAAAGATGTTCCCATTGACTTAAAAAACAACATACTCAAGTTTTAAAAAATCGTCCTAGAGCCATGTTATGTGTGCCATATTATCATTTAGTTTCTTTATTAGTTACTGAATTATCTCAAAAAGCAGCAATTATTGACGTAGAGTGTAATTTACATTTTCGATGTAGAATTGAATAAAGAGTTTAAAGTTGACCAAACATACAGATCGTTCCGTTAGAAGAAAAGCACCTAACAATAAAAACTTTGTTTTAATTGTTAAGTACGACTTATCCTAAAAATATAGGTAAATCCAGGAGACATGGTGAATGAAACCTGCTAGATACTTCACCCTTGAGATGTACACGATAATTATTTTAGTTATGGGTATAGCTTGATTTTATTATACGTCCATTAAAACATTGCCAGAAGAAGGTGCAGATTTTTAAACTATGTACATACCTCTTTATATGTCACAAAATATCTTGTGGAAACAAACAAAAAAATCTTTAATTCCAAATATCCCTGTATATTTGGAACAATAAACCAACATCTCTTTAAAAGTGTTAGACATCAAAGTTATGAGCCATTAACACTAGAGCCTGACTCATTGTCTTTATTTGCCAATTGATATTAACGTTTAGTGATGTATCTCAATCGTTAAGTGATAACTAAACACTCATGACTCAGCATACATCTGAAAGAACCACGTGAGTTTGACCGATTTACCGTCGGTTCGAACAATCTGGCTGCCGTTGCTGGAACCGTGACAAGTCGGGTCAAGCTTCGGGTGAACAACGGATAGTATATAAGGTTGTAGCTTAAGAATAGTTTGAAGTTATCACTTGAAAATGGTTGGAGATACATCACTAACCGAAACGTTGTGTATCAATTAACAAACAAAGACAATGGAAGTCCAATATTTTAGTGTTATTGAATAAACCAACATGTTTTAATAAACTGTCAGAAATGTATAATTTCTAAAAATATATACAAGTGTATCAAGTTATTAACATTTTAGTTGGCATACTCCATATTATTTATTCGATACTGGACCACCCTGTATGTGTTAAATGTTAAATCAAACTATTTAAACTGTAAACAAATATATAAAATATTATTCCGTTGGATCTAGACGAAATTTTACTCTTTTATGCGAAATAATAAACAGTTAAGCTGCAACTTCTCAGTGATTCTATTGGGCCACCTGGTAGGTCAAAAATAAAAAATATCCTCATTGAAAAGATGTTTCTATTGATCTAAGAAACAACATACTCAAATTTTAAAATCAGTTCCCACACATAACATGATTCCTGCCATGTTGTTATGTCCATTTTAAACTTTATTTAGATTAGATATATTCCTGAGACATTAAGGTGTTTATCGGTTTAAAAGATTTCATCTTGAAATATTTCTTGCTGCAGTTTTTCTATCTGCTCCAGCGTACTTTTATAGCTGAAATGTTCTTTAGCGCAAGAAGAATATGACAGGCTATTTTTTCAGCTGGCTCTGCTCATTTTGTGAATTTTTAGGATTTTTTGAGGTACCAACCCTAAAATAAAAATAAGATACAACTTCATTTAACCTTAAAAGATCGTTTGTTAAAATATATTTTTTTTTAATAACAAACGACAAACTAATTCGTGCATTCATTTCATATTTAAGAGTTTTAAAAATATCTTATTAAGCTTTATCAAAGAAGTACTGTTGTTAAAGATTGCTACAAAGCACTAGCAAGAATATTCTGATAAAATACTGTCAAAGAACATGCATCCGATGCGACTCAAGAATTGGGGCCTAACATCTTGGCAAAAGAACAAACGAAAAGATCCGGATCTTGATGATTACTGGGAAACTTAAAACAGAAAATCAGAACGGCGCTCATATGAGGAAGTAGCTTTAAAGTTTCCAAGACATAAGGGTTGGGCCATATGGGATTTCGGTAATTGAATGGGAATGCTTAAATAATATTGCAAGAGCTTGATAAGTTCTGATGGTAAAATCCATACATACTGTGACAGGAGTACCACCCAAAAAAGGGATTCCTAAAGTATTGCAAGCCTTGTATAATGGCATAGAAGGTGGTCATTTTGGAGTTATAAAAACTCTTGAAAAGGTTCTTCTGGCTGGGAAGTCATGCTTCTATGTAAAAGACTGGTGCAGAATTTGTGCCTTCTACTTATTTACTTGACGACCTTCTACCAACAAAGAGCTATCAGAAGATTATGTAAGTCAGCTCAGTAAACAGTTGAAAGATATACATGAAGGAGTTCGTTATAAGCTACAAAAATGACCGTATAAAGTCTCGTAAGTGATGACTTGAAATTTAACCATAAGGGATTCATGTCAGCAAAAGTAAGATACAATCCAAGAAGAACCAAGGGACGTTTACCGAAACTTCAGAAGTCATAGGAGGGGCCATATAGAGTAGTGACTTGGCCTAATGGTCTGTGTATAGAATTCAGATCGGGCAGGCAAAGATGGTGCGGCACATCTAGAATGCTGCGCCGCTACTGGCACCGGAAAAGAGCTGCACTGAGATGATGAAAAACTTTACGGCAGGAAGTAATGTAAAGGGGCTTTAAAAATATTTGTTCAGTTTATAGAAATGAAGGAAGTTAAAATATTTAATTTAGGTTATGTATAATTTATTTAAATATATTACCTTAGTTTTTTCCGATTCCGGCGGCCATGGTAAAGTGTCCTAAGAAAGAGTCAACCAATATCGTATTTTTCTTGCATCCTGTATTAAAAGAGAGGTTAATTTCAGACTTTTCAATCTCTTTTGCACGTTACCATAAAAGACGACAGAAAACTCCGACTTTCGAAACATAAATTTTAGATAGATGACTTTAATCAGCATGATTTGATTTTATTATTGTTACTGATAGAACGTTTGTTAACCTGATTACTAATAAAAGGTGTAAACGAAGATCCGTTTTAATGAAGAGATCTAAATCTTTTTTACATTCTTTGCGAGAGACTGGATATGGAAAGCAAAATCAGAAGAATATTTACTAATGTCGTCACTTTTATAAACTTCCACTTTTTATATCCCCTTACTACACCACCAAAATACCTTATTTTATAGCGTTCCGCTGTAAATAAAAAGAGTATATTGTAAGCAATAACTTTTGAAAATAGAATTTTTCATTATGATTATGGATTGTATAGTTTGGTGGAACGACCCGCAGGCGAGTGCCATAAGCTCATTGAGGTAGAAAGGAAAACTGAACGAGTTGTACACTAAACTTTTTCTACGACTGCAATTTATTTTAGTTTTTGGTGTTCCATTAAAGTATTATTTACACTGCGTTAAATCGAAATTATACGTTATTTTAATAAAAAATGGAAACCAAATGAACGGTAACTCAAAACGAAACATCGTTTTCCATCCTGGTTACTGAATGTTTGTTTTTAGTAAAACCTTGAGGGAGATATTTATGTATAAATGCAAAATGTTAGATAGGTCATATTTTTTACAAAAATCGGCGTTGTTTCTCGTGTGTTTATTGGTTTTTCCATAGCAATCATAGGAAAAAAATGTTTAAATTGTCACGTTTCTGAGAGGTTCAGTATAAAAACAAAATTAGCAAAACTTGTTGACTCCTCTTTACTGGCTTACGCAAGGGCGGATTCAGGAAATTCCATGGGAGGCAGTCTTAGGCAAGAATAACCCAGGGGTTGAGAACAGTATTGGAATACCCTCAACGTAGAAGAGGTCCGAGGTCAGGTGGTTCGGGAGTCCTCTGTCCAGGTCAGACACCTGTCTGCCTCTTCATTTGTAAAATGCAAACATTAGTATAGTCCAGGAAATGAACCATTTTGCCGAGCAATTTTTTAAAATGCATAGAATGACTTAAAATTTTAACAGTAGGTAGGAAGTAGTCCAAGAATCAAATCTAGTGACCCGTGCTGAAGGGCGCTTTTACTCTTGGGGGTGGTTGGCAACCCATCTCGAGGGTGGAATTTTTTATATTTAACCATAGGAACCGATAGACAAATGATTTCTAAGCAAAAATATTCTATGTGATGAAATGGCATTCGAGTTATTTTCAACTAGTCAAAGTTAGTCAGATAAATCAAGGTTTTTAATCGTTTTGCAAATAACTCGATAAGTATGCATTTTATCCAAAAACTGTAAATAACAAACCGTAGCTTAAACGAATAAAAAGGTTTTTTTGTAACTGCTGTGGGGACCACCACAAACCAAGCTGTGGTTTGTTAAATGTTAGTCATCAAACAAAAAGAGTTTCAAGGCAAATAAGGCAAATCTACGTATTTTCGATGAAAACCAATAATAAGTTTTTAATGAGATTCAAAAGACCTTTCTTTTTTAAAAAAAAGGTACTACCATAATAATTGAGTGAGTTATGATTCAAATAAGGTTAGACCAAAATTTTGAGTGCAAAAATCTTAAAAAACAACCTTAATGGTCACCCCAATTAAAATAGAGTCGTAGCACTTTTTCAATTCTTTTATTTAGGTATTATAAATACATTTTAAAAATTTTAATTGATTAAATTGCTTAATTTTGGAAAAAGTAGCTGCAAGTAAAAATCAAATTTCAGAATTCTTAAATTAAAAATGACTTTATTATTAAAATAATCCTGAAATCATAAGATAGATGTAAAATTAATATATATCAAACAAACATTTGATTATTTTTTAATTTGACGTTAGAGTGATTTGAAATGAAACAGATATAAACGTTTAAAATGCGTGTATATAGACGAGTACCACCTCTTTCAGCCTTAGACTTACTTTTAAAAAGGAAGGGTTTTAAACAGTTTTAATATATAGTGCACTTATAGCTCTAAAAAACCAACAAAATGTTTTTAAAGAACTTTTATCACAAAAACTAAAGGAGTTATGCTAAAAATCAATTTTTTTGTAGCATTCTAAAGCCCAATAATTTTTTTCGTAAATATCTTTTCTTTTAATACATTTTTTAATGTAATTGTACGTATTTTTTTTTCTATTTTATCCATTAAATATTTTTTTCATTAATCTATAATAGGGTTACTTTTAAGTGTTGAATTACTTCAGCTTATATTTCAAAGATTAAACATTTATTATTTATCTTATTTAAGCCAAGTTTTCTTGATTTAAGCTTAAATATGAAAGTGAAGTAAGTTTTGAAGGTTTTAGTAATAAGGGGTAGTTTTCACCCCCTAAAAATAATTTATTTTCATTGTAATATTGTTAAAGGTGGATTTTTGAGATTGCTAAATTACAAAACAATTAGTGATATTTTTGAGCAGGTCATATTTTTGGACTATCAATTTTGTACAACATGTTAATTTTTCTAGGTAAATAATTGTTTTGGTTGATTTTAAGGGTTAATATATTACAAACAATGTTTCAAACAATAACTACATAATTTTTTTCAAATACATTTGAGCCTAATTTGATGTGACTTAAGCTTAAGTATGAAAGTTTTGAAGGTTTTTGCAATAAAAGGTAATTTTACCCTAAAAAGGTAAAAAGTGCCTCTTTATACACAAAGATTTAAAGAGAAGGGTAAGCTGTTAACTAAATTTTACGTAAACAGTATGATAATATATTAAATTTTTTTAAGGCATTTTTTTTTTCTTCACTTAACTCATATAATAGGCGTAATTCTTATATTGAAGATTTTTAAATAATGTTTTAAAGAAACAAAATACTACTTTTTCAACTTATTTGAGTGAAATTTTTAATCAACTTATGCTTTAATGTATATTCTATGATTTAAGCAATAAAAGGAAAGTTTTCACCCCTAAAAATAAAAAAGCATAATATATATTTTGAAGTGAGAGGGTTAGCTAAATTTAATTCAAATTTTAATGCAAATTGCATAAAATTTGCATTTTGAAAAAACTGCCAGGTTTTTGCATTTTTTCAGCTTGTTTTTCTGGACTAGTAGGCCTACAAATTATAGCAACCACATTTATTTTTATAAATAACTAGACTACCAACTAGCCATAGGCAACATAAAAAAAGGGTTCTTTAATTAATAATCAACTAAGTACCGTAACAACAGTTACGTTCTCTTCCATTTTAACTCCTTTTTTTCAAATATTTCGGGCCGATTTGGGGCGATCGCCCCATTCGCCCCAAGGCTCTGAATCCGCCATTGATTGGCGAAGCATACCGGGTACGAATATGAATAACTATAAAAGCCTATAACTTTTATTTATCAGAATAAAGTGTTAAATTTAGGTGATGCACCTGTCATACAAAATGAAACTGTCTCTTTCACCGGTTTAACCGGAAGTAACCTTAGTTTTAAAATTTTTGAACAGCACCTGTATGTATTTTTAGTCTACCTGATCCGCCTTTAAATTATCTTTTTAACCATGTGTTACATTTGTCATTTGATTTGCAAAATTACTGCCAAAATCGATTTATTTCAAAATTTTAGTAAGCCATGACGTAAATAATGATAAACATAGCATGTAAAAGACGTTGAGGAAGAATAAGGTATAACATATTTATGATTTTGTTACTTTTTATCTAATTATTAAGAGTTAGGACCAGATAATTTAAAATTTTAGAAAAAATTTTAACGCTTATTGTCTCAAAATCCAAAATAGGAAACTCCACTTTATTTAATGTAACTTTAAATCAAACATTTATTATTTCATATTTATTGACAGTAAAGTATGAAGAACTGATTTTTTTTTTTATTAAAACGCAAAATTTTATATCTACATTCATGGTAATGTTTGGTCTACCCTGTGCCATAGGTTTCAATTATTAACTCAAAATTTCTTCTTTGTTTTTGTGCCAAAAATTGTCTTTTTATTTTATGACCTTTGATGAGGTTAATATTTCTTGTTATCCCCATGCTTATTACACTGCCTATTTGCCGCATTACTGATGATACCTGTACCTTCTGTACTTATACATTTCTTATATGGATTGTTAATCAGTGTCGTAGATATGTCTAATTTTATGGATTTTAGTAAAAGCACAGTTGTGCATACCAATTTTGATAAATTAAAGTTAAATGGTAAATGTTTGATCTAAAGTTAAATTAAATAAAATTGGTGTTTCATTTGATTTTAGATATTAAGCGTTGAAAAAATAAATTTCTGATATTATAAAAATTAACCTTCATTCCTAACTCTTATCAATAAGATAAAAAGTAACAAAATCACAAATATTTTTACACTATTCCTCGAGACTTATCGCCCTGCATGCTGATAATTTGAAATTGTCACGTCATGGCCTACTAAAAATTGGGGAATAAATCGATTTTGGCAGCCAATTTAAAAATCAAATGACAAGTGTGACATATGGTTAAAAGAATAATTTTGAGGCGGACTGTAGGCTAAAAATATATACAGGGTTTTATTTAAAATTTAAAATTTGGCGTTACTTCCGGTTATACCTCGCAATTGAAAAATTGGTTTTATTTAGCTATTGAAAGCGTGTCCTTATGACAGTCCTTATGACAGGTGTATTACCTTAATTTCAAAACTAATTCCAATAAATAAAAAGCGCGGGCTGTTGTATCCACTGTGTCACCCGGTATGTTAATTTTGATCAATTCAAAAATTATTCTTAAACTATGGCTTTGAATTAAACAAAAAGGTAAGTACAAATATTTTCTCCTTAAAATAATAACCCTTTGTATCCCATGCGTTACTTTAAGATTCGTTAGTGTGGTATTTAAATGTAAATCGTTGAACAATTAACTAGTTATTAAATTTTAATGAAGCTTTTAATAATTCATTTTGATTCTCATACTTCTATTCTAGATAACAGTTTAATTAAAATGCCTAATTAGAAGATGTAATAATTATTTCTATTTGGTACTTGGATGAATGACTTCATAATTTTATTATTTTTAATTTTTAAATGATATAAAAAAATAATTTTAGACAGGATATACTTTGTAAAACTATTATATTTTATTGAGAAATCTAATTTTTTTTTCTAAAACAAAAAGTTATACAAAGAACATTATACGACGTCTGACTCAATTTTTTTAACAGAAACCCCTGTTTTTTAATACATTTTTGGATTCCACGTAAAATTTTAGGTAAATTTTATGCCTCGTTCTTGTTTCCGAAATAAAAACATTTAAAAACTGACATTTTTTATTGTTTGTCAGTTTTATTTTACGCTTTATATTTTGTAAAAAGAAAACCTTTTAGATATTATAATTTTCAAAATACATAATATATCGTAATTTTAAATGAAATATTGAGAAAATATTTTTATCAGTGTAGTATTTTAGTTTAAAGTATTAAAAAATTCAAAAATACCAAAAAATAATTTAATTTTTGAATTTGTAAAAGTTTTTTGAAAATACAGTGCCCCGTATGCAACACGCTGTTTTTAAAAAAATATTTATAGTCCAGGGCATTTAGATCAAAATCAGTAGATATCGAGATGGGATTTTCAGCATTGTGTTCGGGAAGGCCCCGAAAACATTTAGGAAATTTTAGGCATTTTTTGAAAAATGCGTTCTGGGTGGAAAATGCATTTTCCAATTTCATCATTACTACCATTATAGGAACGACGGGAACTGGAAAAATTGCTCGAAATCGTTTTTAAGGAGTTTTCGGGGCTGCCAAACTGATTCTGACAAAAATTACCCGGGGGGGCCCTCGGGGGGGCCGGGGGTGAATTGGGGAAAAAGGGCAGCATGCCTGAAAATCTTCAAACCCCGTTACTCGGGGTTTTGGGGGGCTACGAACTCGATTTTTGGCATAAGAATTACCCGGGTGTGCTCCGTCTTGTGGGGGTGTCCGGAGGAATTGGGAGAATGGCAGCATGCCGGGAAAATTTTCCCCAAACTCGTTACTGGGGGTTTTCGAGGCTCCCGAACTCGATTCTGGCATTAAAAACCCGGGGGGCCCGGGTGGCCTGGGGATGCCCGGGGGGATGAATTTGGGGAGAGAAACGGTAGTTTAAAAAAATTGCCCAAACTGTTACTGGAGGTTTTGGGATGTTTAAACAATTTTGCATAAACCCCCGGGGGGAGAGTAAAAAAAATTTAGATTGAATAATTAATAATTAAATATTATACATGGGGTCTAAAATGACGCCTAAAATCTATCAAATTTTTCTTTTAACTTTCATTTCTCCGACAGCAAAACCAGATCCGTTGAATGGGGATGGAGTTGGTGGATGGAGACTGTCCTGTTACCATGACCCAGGAAGCGGTCCCGAGGAAATTTAAGCAAAATTCTTGTTCTTGTAAAAACCGACTGTGGCACGAGGTGCGGTGCCGCCGAATGCTGCCATTTCTCCCCCCCCGGACACCCCCAAAAAGCCACCCGTAATTCTAATGTCAGAATGAGTTCGGCAGCCCGAAACCCCGAGTAACGATTTCCGACCCGATTTTTCCGTTTGCAGTCGTTCCTATAATGGTGCAAGTAGATGAAATTTAAAAAAATGCATTTTCGGCCAGAAGGCATTTTTAAAAAAATGAAAAACAAGACTCCTTAGAGTCGTTTTTTTTTGGGACTTTTTTTTGAACATGCAGGAAAAAGCATCTCGATATCTGCTGGCTAGAAATATTTCCGCTATTTTTCCTAATTTAAAAAATACAAAAAAGAATAGAAAAAACAAATTTTCCCAAGAAACTTACAAAAAGTTAAATGTTTTTTTTAAATTTTTTAAAAATATGAGCATGCTTGCCCCTTGAATTACTTCTATTTCACGCTTTGTATTTTTTTTTGTCCCCCTTTTGAAAAAGTCTTTCCCACAGGGGAACGAGGAAAATATAATTGTAATGAAATATTAAAAATCATATTATAGGTCCTAGGGCGCTAATTGGTTTATAGCCGGCCCCAAAAAATAAGAACGGCCCTGCACAAATTTCCCGTATTTTTTATACATTTTCATAGTGGTACGCCCAAAATCCGAACACCCAGTAAAATTATTTATAAACGATAAAAAAAAATAAAGGATGAATGAAATTCATTGTGGAAGAAGAAAAAGGGAAATTAAAAGTTCAGCACATGTTGTTTCCTAAGTCATTGAAGCACACAGTAAACGACTGCTTTTATATTCACATTTTTGTTTTTTAATTTAAGTATCGTACAAAAAACTTTTCATAATAAATCAAATATCACATAACACTATAAAATTTTATTTTTTTTAAATCCCATGCCCCTTTTATTAGAATATATTAATATTTTAATGAATAAATAGAAAAATTTTTAAGCTCTTTAAAGTTTTTTTTATACTTACAACACTAAAAAAATTGAACCTTAAAAAACCAATATTTTATTTGGAAATGTTAATATTTAAAAAAAAATTTTATTTGGGTTTTATCTAGAAAAAAAATATATATATATATATATATATATATATATATATATATATATATATATATATATATATATATATATATATATATATATATATATATATATATATATATATACATTCCCAGAAGTAATGGGACAAAGAAATAGAAATTTCTTGGGGGCGAAATAATGCAACATATTGACCTGTTTTTAAAAAAAAAACTTTAATTCCCTTTTGGTCAAAAATATCTACCCCATTTAGGTCTTTAATGAAAACACCCCAAAAATGACCAACCATTTTTTTGGGGGAAAGGGGGTTGGGGGAATAATTTTTAAATTTAGAAAGTTTTTCACATGCTGTTTTAAATTTTTACTGGCAAAAACCCAAAAAACCCCCTTTCCCCCCGAAAGGTCTAAAAAAATCCCCAGTGACCTTTAAGGCCAATTTTGGGGGGGGGGGTTTTTGGTTTTGGCCCCTTTAGATTTTTTATCAGCGTTTGGGGAAAATATTACTTTGCAAATTTTTGGGGAAAAACCCAAAAAAACCCTTTTTTTTTAGGAAAATTGGGGGGTCCTTTAAGAGTGCATTTACGCTGCACCTTAGGGGTCGGGCGAGAGGACGCGAAAGGTGGGCGCACTGACCTCAATATGGACCGGTAAAGGCTATCAGATGCGCGGTTCAAAAGTGAGATTTTATGGGCAAAAAAAAGTGTCGGTGCGCCGTGGCTCTAGTCATTTTTAAAAAAACCCAAATCAGGGGGGGAACGGACTAGCGGGGTCGATTTTATTTACAAATTCGTCGCCGGCCATTCCGGGGATTTTTGTCAATTGATGACTTAAACAAAATATACAGTAAAGCGCACCGAAAAAACATAGGAGGGTCCTGGACGTTTTGGGGTGAACCCAATTCTAAAATACCAATAATAATAATTTTGTGGCGGGGTTTTAATTTCCCTGCCCTTGTTGGCTTATTTTGGTTGGGACTGGTGGGGGGGAAGGGTGATAAATTCGGGGAAAATTATCTGCCCAGTTTAGTTGTGTACTCCGTTTTTATTTTTTGTTAGAGGATGCAGTGTTTGTAGGCAAGTACCAAGAGCCTAGCTATCGTCAACCGACTTTTTATCTGATTTTTTTTTTAAACCATAAATTTAAAATTGTTGCTTACGGGCCGCAACGTTTGCTGCTTTAAA
Source organism: Listronotus oregonensis (assembly GCA_019359885.1). Lineage (NCBI taxonomy): Eukaryota > Metazoa > Arthropoda > Insecta > Coleoptera > Curculionidae > Listronotus > Listronotus oregonensis. The sequence goes on along the minus strand of JAHBCN010001757.1, from coordinate 29,268 downwards.
AAACCCAAAAAGTTTTTCCTAATAAAATAAAATAATTTTTCAATAAATAAAAACGTAGAAATATTTTAAGAAAATAATTTAATGTGCATTATAAAATAAAAAAAAACTTTCAAGTTATCAAAGATGTCAAATAAACCACCTTCTTGAGCCAAAAATTCCCCCAAGATTTAAAAACGCCTTCTGAATTTCTAAATTTTAAGGGTAATAATCCAAAAATTCTCAATTTGTAATTGAATTTTGTGATTATTAGCCCATTTAAAACCATAAATTTTTTTTACCCCAAAAAAAAATGGGGTGAGACCATGAAGTGGAAATGTTTTATCAAAAAAAACATGTTTTTAAAAAAATTTTTGTTATTTTTTTTCCCAAAACATTTTAAAAATTGCTTTGTCAAAAATGAATCAGGGAATTTTTTGGGTTTTTTTTTACTTTTAGGAGGGTATTTTTTTTTTCAGCACTCTTCCCCTGATTTTTGCAAAAAACCTGTTCTGAATTGTATTAATGGAAACTGGGGGTTTTTTTTAAAACACTTGCACTACCAAATTTTTCTTTCTTTCCCTTTTTTTTTTTTTTTGGGGAGGCACTATCATGTTTATGTTTTCTTGGAGTTAAACAACCAAATGTCAGAAAGTTTTTAATGACTCGGTAAATAGTGGAAATGGGGGGAGGGGGCCTGTTAAAAAAATTAATAAAAAATTTCCCCCAATTCCCTAACAGGTTTTCCCCCGGGATCCATTCAAATTTTAATTTTTTTTTCAGTTCGTAAACATCCATTATTAAATAATATTAAAAAAAATTTTTTGAAAAAAATTGACAAAAATTGCTGCGAGCGTTGATACTAAAGAATTTTTCAGTAAACGTATTGAATTGTTTGCTGGAAATTATTGATCGATAAGCAATGCGTGCGGCGTTTTTAGGTACATCCAAAATCGTCCAGATTGTCCATGTTCGCAAATGGGGTTACTTTATTACACTGGTTAAAAACCATGATTACTGGTTTTTTGAACCAGTGAAACACTTTGGGTTTTTTTAGATGTTGTTCTTAACAAAATAAACATATTATCCATTGTCAGCTCCTTAAATTCCTCTTTTTTTAAGTTACAGCTATGGAAAGCCACAAATTTTTGTACTGGGGGTTACAACTGATGCGTTGTGTTAATAATAAAAAAATTGGGAAAAGACTGACATGACTTTTGTGGTTATCTAAGAATTAACTTTTTTTTTTATCTATGTAACAAAATAATTGAAAAAAAAAAACTATAATTATTTATTTGATTAAAAAAAAATGAACAAAAAAAATATTGCATTAAAAAAAGTCATGATGATTTTAAAAAAAAAAAAATTCCCTTGGAGCAAAACCACAGAGGACTTGCGCTTGAAAACGATCATTTGTCAAGAAAGAAAAATAGGGTTTAATTTTTTCCCTCCAACGTGATCATTTGGGAAAAGAATATATATACCCCCCCTGGGCTGATTTGTCGGTCTCTCCCTGATCTATCGGCACTATGGTTGGCCCCGGGAAAGGTTTTCCTATGATTCTTTTTTTTTTTCGACTGAAAACCCCAAAGGTGCCCCCAGTAAATAAATGCTCGTTTTGTTAAATACATTTAAGAGTTTAGAATATCCTTTTTCGCTATCGAAAACATAAGTGTAAGCAGGAAAGAGTTAACGTTATTTTTTCAGGGTGCCAAGATTCGAGGGAAGGTTGGGGGGCTTGGAAACCAAGAGAAATGAAAATTTTAAAATTTTGGAAAAAATTTTGGATTTTTGGGGGGCCCAACAACATGCCGTTTTAAAGTTTTTAAAAATTTTGAGTACCCGGAGCCTTTAAAAAAAAAAAAATTTTGGGGTTTTGTTTTTTTTTTTTTCGACGGTATTTAAAGAGATATGGAAAAAAAAAAGAGACTTTCTCATGGCCACTTTTTTTTAACTTTTTCAAACCGTTTATTGCATCCCTTTTTTGATCCCCCAAAGCAAAACTCTTTAAATATATAGGGGAAAAGGCCAAATTCGTCGTTTTTGAACTGACATAAAAAAACCTAAAGTCGACATCACCCTTTAATAAATTCTAACAGTTTTTAAACCATTTTAAGGCGGCAAAAACTGGGTTGAAATTTTTAACCCCTTTTTTTTTTAACCCCCATTTTTTCTATTTATATTTTGCAATATTAATTTTTTAACTCATGGTTTATATTACTACCTAAATAAATTTATATATGTATAAAAAAGCAAAAAAAAAAAAATTTTTGATTTAAAAATATAAAAAAAATATTTTATAAATAAAAATTTAAATTTAAAAGAAAAAATTTTTTTTAATCCCAATTTGGCCCGTTTTTAAAACGCATGCTTAAGGGGAAACCTCGTTTGTTTAGTGCGCGAGGTCGAAAAAATTTCCAAAAATGCGATTAGTCATTATATAAAAAAATTAGGTTATCTATGGTGGGCAGTCCCAACAAACAACCACTACCACAATTTTTTTTATACGCATTAAAAATATATTTTTTTTTGGGGTTCCCCTTCCAAAAAATTGGGGTTTTGGGGTGGGGGGTGTTTTTTCCCCATTGCAAGTTTCAGGAGATAACTTTTTTTGCAAAATTTTTCTTTTTTAAAGACATAAATTATACACCATTTTAAAGGTAAGGAAATAATCTATGCCTCTGCTGTAAGGGTTTTAAATATGAGTCGAGTCAAAAAGAAATAGTATTTTTAAAAAAACCCCGTTTTTTGGGTGACTTTCACTCAAGGAAAGATTAAAAAAAAAAACAAATTTTTAAAAAAATTTAAAAGCCAAAACCCGTTTTAATGTTGGTTTTATATATTTTTTTTTAAAATTATCGATAATTTTTACCGTTTTTGAGAAAACATTATGCCCCGAACCCCAAATTGACCCAAATTTCTGGGGGGAATGGACTTTTTAAATGTTTTTCTCAAAACAGTTGCTCTTAGAGACCTAAATGAAGTAGTTTTTTGGGGGAAGGGGGAATTATAGTAAACTTTTATAATAAGCAGGTAAAATATACTAAGCAAAAAAAATTTTTTTGCCATCTAAAATAAGTGAGGAAAGGGTAGTTGGCACCTAGTAACATAAAAATAGGGGAAAAATTTGGGAAATTTCTGCCTCAAAGAACTCTGAAATCGCCAACTTTGTACACCCATGTTTTTAAAATTTAAAAATTACACCCTGTATCTTAGTTATTATCAATTTTGGGGAAAAGGCAAGTTTATGTTTATTGCATTATTTCAACCAAAAAGGAAAACCGGTTTTGGGGGTTCCTTATTTTGGGGCCCCCTTTTATATACAGAAAAGGGGGAAAAAAAAAAAAATTTTTTTTTTTTTGATTTTATCAAAAAAAACTACCTTGATAAAAATTTTGCCATTTTAAAGAGTAAAGAAAAAAACATTTAAAAATATTTTATACTCAGTGTTCAAAAAATTTTAAAAAACTTAAATTATACAAGAGTAAAGTGATTTATTTGAGAACATATGGAAATAATTAAAAGGAAAAAAGTTGTTAAAATTTAAAAAAGGTAACTTTTAATACCAGTTTTGGAAAAAATCCCTTTTTTTATTTATTTAGAATAAATTTATTTTGAATCAATTTAAATTTTTAATATAAATTTTTTTTATAAATTTTTTTTGCTTTAAGTAAGCTTTAAAAAGCTGACGATAGAAGTAAAATTATAAAGCTAATTAATAAAGCTTTACTATCAACGCCTATTAGAAAAAAAAATTAAAAGTTAATTGATAATAAATTTTTTAATCACAAAAAAAAAAAAAGGCCCCGATTTTTTCAAAATTTGGGGAAGAGACCCCTTTTACGTTGGAACGACTTTTTTTAGTAACTTATTTCCATATCTTAAATAAATGCACTTCAATTTTTTTCCATTTTAAGTTTTTTTTTAAATTTTTTTAAACCGATATAAAATATGTTAAATGTTTTTATCCCAATTTTAATTTAAGAAAAAAGGAAAATTTTTTTTTTACAAGTAACTTTTATCGATAACATTAAAAATAAAAAAAAGTTTTTTTTCAACCCCCTTTCCCCCGGACATTTTCCCGTACGTCCACGGAAAAGATGTTGAATAGGAAAAAAATTTTTTAAGTTTTAAAATTTTTTAAAAAAAAACCCCTTAAAAAAAATTTTTTTCTTTTAGATTGGAATAGAACACGTGGACATAATATTATATATATATATATATATATATATATATATATATATATATATATATATATATATATATATATATATATATATATATATATATATATATATATATATATATATATCATCATCATCACATCATCACCATCATTCCAGCTTTATTCAACCATTTCCAATTAGGGTAGCCTCCTTACGTATCCATATCCCCGTTTTTGGGGCCCTTTTTTTTCTCTATTGTTGGCTAACGGGGGCCCTTTTTTTCCTGGATTTCCCATGTCATAGTCCCATCTCGGGGGGCCCTTTTTAGGTTTTTTTTAAAAAACCTCGGGTACCATGTTTTTAATTTTTTGGGGGGGCCATCTATCATCTGTTCTTCTTGCCAGGTGTCCTGCCCACTGCCATTTAAAAATTTTTTCCCCTGGATCACTTTTTATTACCTTTTTTTGGGGGCGACCCCTTTTATTCTTTTGCGGTCTATTTTCGTTTTCCCCCCATATTGCGTTCCATTGATCGTTGTGCTACCTGGAGTTTTCTTGCAATATCTTTTTTAAGTGTCCGGTTCCCCATGCATAGGTCATAACTGGTAGTATACACTGGTCAAAGCTTTTTAAATGGGGGCGGGGTTTGAATAAAAACTGAATTTCTTTTCCATGAAAACCATCCCCCCTTGATTCTTGGGGGATTTCGGGGAGTAGGGATCCTGATCTATGAAAAAGGGGGCCCCGGATATGTATTCTTCCCTATTTCCAGATTTGTGTTTTTTTTTAAAATTTCCCTTTCTCGTCTGCCAGTTCGTTGTACATTATTTTAGTTTTTGCTAGATTCATTTTGAGACCTACTTCGTTACTAGCCGCATTCAGGTCATTTATTTTTTGTTGTAGTTCGGGGGTATTGGAATTAGAACTATGTCTTCCCGGGAACTTAGATGGCAAAATATTCTCCATCATTTGCAGGTCCTTGGTAGTCCAGTTCAGTTTGGGGGAAGTTTCCCCCTAGTGCTGCTGTGAACAGTTTTGGGGATATTGCGCCCCTTTTTCGCCTTTTGTTTGTGGGAAATTCAGGATTTGCCCCGTATATTACAACTCTGGCTTTAGCTTCTTGATATATATTAGCAAGATTTTTTTATAAGGTTTGTCGATCCGGGGTTTATTAAGGCTTTTTATTATTGCTTTGGGATAAATCGAGTCGAAGGCTTTTTTGAAATCTATGAACGCTAGAGCTAGTGGTAGTTCAAAATTTTTTGGTTTTTGATGATTTCCTTTGGGGGGTATATGGTCAATGGTGCTAAAAACCCCTTCTAAATCCCGCCTGTTTCTTTGTGCAGCATCTAATATGTTATGTATTCTATTTTTTTGGATCTTTTTTAATATCTTGTATATTACTTGGGTAGACTTATTGGTCTGTAATTTCTGATGTCCTATTTGCTGCCTTTTTTGTGGATTAGTATTATGTTAGCGCAATTCCAGATTTGTGGTATGTGTCTTGTTTGTAGGCAACTGGGGGAAATTTTTGCTAGTTTTTTCCCCAATTTTTTTTTAAAAACATATTTGATCAGTTCGGGTGTTATTCCGTCATTTCCTGCTGTTTTTTTCCTTTTTTTTTATATCTTTAAGCGCATTTTCTATTTTTCCACGAGAATTTTGGGACGTCGTCTTCCATTTGGGGGTAATCTTTTTTTTTCATATTTTCCCGGGGGTTTTTTATAGGTCACTGTAAAATTTGGGGCCCCCGGCTTATTATGTCTTCCTTATTTGTTATTGGGGCATTGTTGTTTGTTAAAGGATAATTTGCTTCTTTCCAATAATGAGGGTTTTTTGGGGTTTTGTAGCTTTTCCTATTTTCAATTGCTGTTTGTACAAGTTTTTCGTTATAGTTTTTAATGTCTGCTGCAATTTTCTTTTTTATTGTTTTAAAAAATTTTGGGGTATATATATATATAATATATATATAATATATATATATATATATATATATATATATATATATATATATATATATATATATATATATATATATATATATATATATATATATATATTATATAATACTTTTTTTTTTTTAGTTGAAGTTTCTTTTTGGAAAATTCAAAGCTTGTGTGGTTACATTTTTGGAATAAAGTATTTTTTTTTAAATATTTTAAAGTTAAATTATAATCTACTAACAAATATGGTCTTTTACCGACACCTGTTTTTATTGTTTTCGGACAGACAAATACTTTTAAGTAAAAATAGATTTTAACAATAACAATACGGTATGTGTACCATATATATAATATATATATAATGGTCTTTGTTAATGGTACTTCTTTAAACAACACAGTTACTCTAATTTAACGCTGTTTGTCGTTTTGGCACAGAAGAAAAGTCTTAAGTTACAGTTTTTTATGTGGTTTCGGAAATAACGATGGTAATTCACCTAAGTGGACACTATGATCAGAAATAAAATTGTAACAAATAAAGTAAAGTATATAAATATCTTTTGTTATTAGTTACACATCATTTTATACCCAAGTATGTTTATGTCTTATTAATGATCCCATGCTTACAGGAAAGCATCCTTCTCTTACCCACCGAGGGGCTGTGGGGGATCTATTGTTAATTTTATATTCAGGACTTCTGCTCCGAGGAGCTGGTAAGTATAATTTCTCCTTTGGCAGCTCCTATCAGAGCAACACATAGTGCCACTTTTATGCATCCTTTTATCGTCCAATTTGAAGGGCCCCGAACTTCCCACTTTGTTCATTCCTTTACCCTAGAATGTCCAGAACATGCTACCCGCAGAAGTTTTCCCTTCACCTTCAAATCTCCAAATCCCGTATTAACCACACTTAAGACATCCAGGGGCTTTAGTACTTAGGCCTTAGACCTTCAGCCTTCGTGGACTGTCCCCAGATAAAAAAAATATCGTTTTTAATTTTAAATTTGGCACAAGCTATTAGTTTTAGCCGATAATATTGTTCTAGTTCACAACTCTATCGTAAAATCCAGCTGTCGATGCCGGGTCTGCGTGAATATGGCAACACAGCGTTTAATTTATAGCTAACCTGACCTGGGATAACACGTCCCTAGTAAACCGAACCACTCGTTATGTTTACTATCCGTTTCATTATTCCATTATCGTTGAGTAATTATGTTTATCAAAAATGCCTATCTTAATTCCTTACTACTATCACTTTTACGACTGGTTTGTTACAATCCTTTACACCTGTCAATTTTTATTCTTTTTTTTTGCATAGTTAGTTTAAAAAGGCTTACTTTGTCGGACATTAAAAATTAGACTAACTTTTTAATTTGTAGAAAATATACTAGCGTCTATCTGGAGCCTGGAGCTTTAATCCCATTAGAAACATTGATATAGTAGGGGACTTTTTATATTCCCAAACCAGACAGTCTTAAGTGCATTATTTCCATATATGGTTGCCAGAAGTTACCTAACATTTTGTAACGTGTCCATGTAGGCCTTCCCCTATTGGACAAATTCATAATACTTAATTACGTTTGTCATTTTAGTTTCAACTAGGGATGAGCGATATATCACTACCGGTGATTTAATCGCCGTTATTGAAAACTCGCTGATAGCAAACGTTACAAAAATCGCAAATAACGGCTATTGACAAAAACAGCGATTTTTTAAATCATGCGAAATCGCGTCAACTAACATGCAAGAACAGCTTAATGGTTTGATATATAGAGCGAAATGCAACGTATTTCACTAAACTATGAAGCAGAATTACAGTTTTCTATAATATTATATATAGTTATTCCATATAGAAGGTATCTTTAAAGGAGTAAGTATTTTACTTTATTTGTCAGCTCGAGTTTTACAGTTTATAATCAGTATAATAGGAGGCAGGCAAGTGAAATTAATATGTCATAGCAAAATGAATCACTTGAGAGCGCGAATAGCCGCAAATGATGAAAACACTAGTTTGACGTAGTGCGAAAAGTCGCGATCGCGATAACGCTTTTAAATAGACGTTATTTAAAAATCGCCGATAGTTATGTAAATATCGCTTTTTAGCTCATGCCTAGTTTCAACCAGGGATTTTGTACTGCCGTGGGATGGTCTCAAAACTGTTAGGGCGGCGTTTTCCCCGCTTTTTTTTTAATTTGCGTAGAGTGACTTTCAAAATTCTAAAACCTAATTCGTTTGTTTTTATTTTGACGTTACGCTAGCCAATCACATTTCAGAATATTGACAGTTACGCTACGATTTTACGCCCGTAGAATTGATCAAACGCGCATTGGGTCAAAAAGTAGCTTACGATGTGCTTTTCTTAAATGATAATAAAAAGTTCTTAGAGCTTTTGTGAAATGTGTTTTTTGGGAGGTGGTTCTTTAATAGACAAAGGAAGAGAATTGACATGAGGCCCATTTTGGTTATCTTATGTTAACGATTTTTTTTTAACTTTAACTCCTTAAATAACACTATGGCCTATTTTTATTCTTATTTAACTCCTTAAAATAATGAAACCGCACATTTCTTATGGGAAGTCGCCCCGGTAAGAATGGCTGAAATCGATATATGTTTTAGCTTTTGTTATCCTGAGAAAAGGTGTCAATGGACACGAAGCTCCATTATGCGTATTTTGGCTCCTACGAAGCTCCAAAGCTTCACCGATCGATTATTTCTTATGGGAAGTGACCCCGGTGAAAATTGCTGAAATCGATATATTTTGTAGCTTTTTTTGTCCTGAGAAAAAGTCTTAATGGGCACAAAGCTTCATTATGCGTATTTTCCAAAACTCCACAGAGCGATCATTGTTTACAAATTCAAAAAGTCATATTTCAATAGTATAATGCATAATAATATAAAAAAGTACACGTTTTTATGTTTTGTAGGACACTGAATTCAAATCTAATGTCAAAAAGTCAATATTGACAATTGACAGCTGTCAACTAACTGTCAAACAGTTTAACAATCGAAATTGGTAAAATAAATTTCTTTTTTATGTTTTTCAGGTCGCCGAATTCAAATCTAATGTCGAAAAATCGATATTGACTATTGACAGCTATCAACTTACTGTCCAATACGGATTAGCAATCGAAATTGATAAAATATATTCCTTGGAGCTCCGTAGGAGCCAAACTGCGCATAACGGGGCTTCGTGCCCATTAAGACTTTTTCTCGAGACGAAAAAAGCTACAACATATTTTAGCTATTTCAGCCATTTTCACCGGGGTCACTTTCCATAAAAAATGATCGATTGGTGGAGCTTTGGAGCTTCGTAGGAGCCAAAATAAGCATAATGGAGGTTCGTGTCCATCAACACTTTTTCTCAGGATGACTATCCCTAGGAAATGTTCGGGGCTCTTTGATTTATTTTAATTATCTGCTTTTGTTAATATTTTTATGTGGTCATTTTTAATATTTTTTTCAATGTATCATCAGGTCTTCCACTTTATGTTAAAGTTTAAATATTTTTGCATCCAATTCTGATACCAAATTTGGGTATTGGGCTCTTCTTTCACTTAATATATAAATAATTGTTCTTTTTGATTGATACAAAAAGTTTTTTTTATTAAAATAGACAGATCAATAAAAAACTCTAAGAAAAATGGAACAAAATTGTGAATAGAACTTAGTCCATATTTTATATAATTGTTTTTGGTGGGATCTCTTTTTCTAAGTACTCATTCAACAAAAACTTCGAGGTTAAAATTCCAGATCGAAGTGAGTGGCAGCAACCCAATCGCCCCGGCACGTTGGAGACATCATCTGGTATACGGATGGTTCGAAAACCGAGCAGGGAACTGGAGCGGGCGTGTACAGTGAAATGAGGAATTCACAATCCTCCATTCCACTAGGAACACACAGTTCTGTATGTCAAACAGAAATATATGCTTTACTGCACTGTGCAAAAGAAAATAACAGAAGGGTGCAAAACAAGCGAACTGATAATAACCCAAGCGTCACGGGGCACTAGTAAACCCCAAGGTGACGTCCAAGCTGACATGGAATGCCAAAAAGAACTGGAGGTCCTGGGAGAACGCAATAAAGTAACTCTCCTGTGGGTATTTAAAAAGGCAACGAAAAAGCGGATGAGCTAGCGAGACATGGATCATCCACACCATACTTTGGACCAGAATCTGCTCTTGGAGTGACCAAAACCACAGCACGAGGGCAAACCAGGGAGTGGATCCGAAACAAACACGAGGAATACTGGGAAAACGTTAGTAGAGAAAGACATGGAAAATGCTTTATAAAGGGCCCATCCAAAAGAACGAAGGAAGAACTACTAAGACAAAGTAGGAAAAGACTTTGCATCACAGTAGAGTTGCTAACAGGGCACGATAACCTAAGAGGACACCTACACAAGATAGGCTCATACAAATGGGGACCCAAGTTGCAGATTGTGCGACGAGGGGAAGAAACAGCCTACCACATACTGTGTGAATGTGAAGCGTTAAATCACAAAAGACAGGTATAATTTGGGCAACCGAAAATGAGCCCACAGGAATATATCAACCAACCAGTCTCGGGATTATACAGACTTGTAGAAGGAAAGGGGGAAAAGACTATGGAAAGACAAACCCCCCAGGAGGAAAAAGAAGTATAAAAAATGGAATAAAATGGGGGAGGGAAATCTCATGCCTTTTTTCTTAGTATACGTTCCTTTGTAGATAGACCCTAACCTTTAGACTGAATATGATGTACGAAAATTGCTTATTATTATTAATATGTTCTTTATATCGAGCATGGTTTACGGTCTTGGAGGTAAAATGTAGCAATTTTTTTTGTTTAGTGAATAAAAAATCCTGTCTGCATTTTAAATTCTAAGATAATTATGACCTTAGGAAGTCAGGTTTAATCTGATTGCAATAATATTACAGAAACTACTTATCAAAATCTTATACCTTTATATAAAATGATACCAAATTTATAATAGGGGAGGCTGAAACGTTTTGTGTAATATACACTTTGCGTGCGTCAGGCCGAAACTTAGCATGGCGCACTTAGATTATATATTAAATATATAATTGAATAAGGGAAAAATAAAAATGAGCAGTTACGAGCGCCAGCGCAAAATCATTTCTCCAATTCGAATAAATTTATGGAATTTAGATCTCCTTTTTATTATTTTTTGCAACACCAATAAATCAAATTAATAAAGATTAATGTTTTACAGTAACCGCTTTTGTCACTATAAATGAATAACCATTAATATAATTATTATTACGCCATCTGGCTAGGCCATATTTATTTATATCAGTCTAATAATAAAACAATATTTTTATTTTAAACATTTTATTCATCTAAGAGAAAGCGAAAGTCCACTTATTCTATCACGTTTGTTGATAGCTTTCTTCAAAGCGCTGCACTTTCTAATAATAATCTGTGAACCGAGCGGAATTATTACCATGATATGATGGTAAAATGACCATTTTTATTAAATTGTTCTTTAATCCTTAATTTAAGTATACAGGGTGATTTATAGTCGGTTGCACCAAAATTATCTTTACTAAGAAGCTCTTAAAATTAAGGCAAATTTTCGCTCTCACAACTAGATTTTTATTGCAACTTAATAGGCTATTGGAGTGATTTTGAAAAATCGTTTTAAATTATTCTTTCGTACCTAACAAACACAATACATTTTGTATTTCTGGGAAATCTGCTTATTTTCAATAAAACTCAATGTTAAAGTTTAAATTATAAAATTCGCGCTTAAAAACGCTGTCTCTGTATTGGCGTCGACATATGTTTCGCGTGACGTCATGAGCAAGTAAACAAGTTAACAACGAATGCAACTACAGGGAATTTTGTTAATAATTTCTCAATTTATTGGCTAAAATGGTATATAAATTGTGTGTAGTACCACAATGTACCAATACTTCTCTGAAAACACCATAAAAACTGTTTACATCTGTCCAACAAATCCTAAAAGGCGCAAAAAGTGGTAACTATTAGCTCAAAGAGATCCAAACAGCTTTGTATCGCATTCAAACGTTTTTATGTGTGAAGATCACTTTAATGTAAGCATACAAATATCCTGCTTTAAATACCTACCGATTTATATACAACAAAATATCGCCTTTAGATAACTTACAGATCTGTAAAATAAAAGCAGACCATAAATTTATTGGTAACAACATAACTATGGATTGTAGAGAGGTAAGGATCGCCATCTCTGTGTTGAAAAATTGTCCGTCGAAATGTGTTAAATTAGGGTGGCGCCACCCTAGCATAAGTGTCAATTTCATAAAGTTATTAGAGTAGGATCAAGAACTAAACAGAGAAAGAAAAAGTTCCAATTTCACTTCAGCACACTTCACTCTGTCTATGCTAGCGCCACTTCTGGCGGATTTTTCAACTGTTATTTACTGCTTACAGCTGGACATTTTTTAATTCGTCTCCCATAAGAGATGGTACTCCTTATATTTCTACACTCCACAAACATAACCTACAATAAGATGTTGAGAAATACTGAATGATGAACACGTAAATACTGGCGATTGCCGTGGAGCAAAGCCATACCAGGGGGTGAATCGAGTAACCCCCATCCAAGCAAGCAAGCAAGCAACACGTAAATAAATAATTTTTTAGAGGTACTTACACAGCTGTTTTTACATTTTTGAGTTCTGCAGCATAGTAGTCAGCGTTATTTTTCAAGAAGCGCACAATCATAAATGCGTCTATCTCAGGTAGGTTTCTGTTATCGGTTTGCACAAAATTTATGTCCATTTTGAGGTACGAAACGGATAATTATGTTACTTAAAATATGTTTTTTATTTAAAATGGTCAAGAAACAGTTATGTAGATAGTTAAAGATCGAAAATAACACCTGAAAACACACAACACAAAGCTTCTGACATTTATTTACTTGCAAGTGACTTCACCAAAGTTTTAACCAATCACAGAGCGTTCCACTCGCTGAATTAATTTCAAAAATATTTGAATTTTAATACGTATATTTTGCAATAAATATGCATATTTTACTTTATATTATAGAGAATATGCTTCTTTATACTATTATCTAATAGGATGACCACAATTTAAGGCTTATTTTCAATGGTGGCAAATAGCCTATTAAGAGTACTTAGAAAGACGGCAACGTTGCATCTTCGTCCTTTTTGATTATTGGCCATTTGCAATGCGAATAATCAGAATAGATTGATATTAGATCCCTTATTTTCTAACTTGTGTGATTAAATGATAGTAGTAATCTTACTTAAATTTTGAATCTTTAACATTTTTCTCAAAAATTGTCACGTGAAGGCATTATGTTTAACCTTTCAAAAACTTTTTTTTTCCATTTTGTGAACATTATAATACAAAATCGGTGATTTGAAACAAAATGGAAAAGAAAAAATCAAGGGCGCCTAACTTTACGGCCATACAAATGGAAGAATTATGGTCAATTGCACCGTTGTGGTTTTCTGTTTTCTTAACTAAGGGACGTTTTGAATGTGACTATTGTCTTAATATTTGACACCGTCTCAATGCAACTTAGATTAAGAAGGGCTTAAAACTGCTTAAACCACAGTGGTGCAAACCGCCGTTATTGTTAATAATCATGAGATATAAACCAACAAACAAAAATTATTAGTTTATGTAAACAAAATGAACATTCCTAATTTAAATAAATATTTAAAATTTAAATGAAACTTGATTGAACTGTGTACACTAAGAATTGGAAATAAAGAAACTTTGTGTTTGCAATTTTTTTTAAAACCAATATCCTGAGGCCTTTTAAAAATATGTGCTATTCCAAAAAAGGGGAGTCAATCAAAAATACTAATTTTAAAAAGATTTACTTTTCAACTCTAGTCTTAAAAAGAAAACATTTCAATACGCCGGTTAGTTTTAAAAAATGTCAAAATTAAAAAAAAAAAAGAAGGTAATTGTCTCGAAAGTCGCCCCCCCTCCAATTTTGACCAAATTTGGTATACGGGGGTTTTTTGGGGCGCTGATTACGAATCGTTTATTAAAAAAGTTATTATTTTTAATTCCCTCTGCGTCAAAATTATACCATTTAGGTCTCTGGACAACTGTTTTGGCCAAATGTTTTTAAATTTTGCAAAGTAATAGTTTTCAACACTCTGATCAAAAGTCTCCACGGGCAAAAAAACCCAAAAACCCCACTAACCTCCCCAAAATCACCCTCAAAAGTCTCCAAATCCCTAGTGACCTTTAAGGCTGATTTAAATTTAGAGGGTTTTAGGTTTTGTGTCCGTGGAGACTTTTGATCAGCGTGTTAGAAACTATTACTTTGCAAAGTTTGAAAACCATTGACCGAAAACCATTTTCCATAGGAAAATTGCTGTGTCCTTTAAAATGCATTTATCTCGAAAACAGTTGTTCCTAGAGACCTAAATAAATAAGATACACTTTTGACGCAGAGGGAATTAAAGTAACCTCTTTTTAAATAAACAGGCTAATATACTAAGCTTAAAAAAAGTTATGCCATATAGAACAAGTGGTGTAGGCCGTAGCTGGCGTCCTCTACCAGCAACCTCAGAAGTATGGACGAATTTAAATCTGTCGCCTCAAAGAACCCCCAAATCCCAAGTTTTGTATCGCTATGTCAGTTAGTTAAGAAATTATTACGAAAAAACGAAAACAAAATTAAAAGTTTGACACCTTGTATCTTGGTTATTATCAACTTCGGAATAAGGCAAGTTTACGTTAATTGCATTATTTCGACTTAAAAAATCTGCTGTTGCTCTTTGTCCTATTACTTCTGGGACACCCTGTATATTACTGGTACAGAAAAGAGCGCTACTAAAAATACTAATGGACAAGTCCAAGCATTTTTACACAACAAACTTGTTTTTGGTTTATTGAACTCATTCCAATTTAGAGACCCGCCCTATATACCCAATAACATTAAATTCTATTAGAGAAAAATATTTAAATTTTTACCGCTCTCTACCGGTAGGAGTATGTCATTTTATTTTGTACACGTCTTTTCCAGACATCCTGAAATAATATTGACAGAAAAATAAGGTAATTAAAAACTAAACACGTTATTGATTTATTAATTACCTCACCCCTATAAGAGAAAACCAAGCTAATATTATGAATTATTTAATGCTTTTAATTTAAAAATTGCCACGTAAAATATTTTTACGTATATAATTGGTTAAAAATAAAATAAAAATCTTCCCGATCTGGTCTACAACATGCGAAGCTAGTGAAAGCGTGCGGAAAAACTGTTTAGACACCTCCAACGTAATTTCTTATACATTCAGTCGGACGTTGAACTTTCCTTCAAACTAGTCATTTTCACCATCGTGCATGCATACACCTTGCTTACTTTTATGTATTTTACTACTCTCATAGTTTATTATTTAACCGTCAATTTAACTATTATGTTTTAATATCATTTCCAAGTTAGGAAATAAATAATACAGGAGCATTCTGTATTTGTATATTTTAAATAAAGTAAAATTGCTTTTTGATGCTCAAAGTTTAATTGAGTACGAGGTTATCTCTGTATTTTGACCTTTGGCAATACTGAGTGTTGTCAGGTGCCATCTGACGTTTTCATTAGAAAATTTGACATTTTTGACCATAACCTTCCTCAGAATGTTTTGGCATTTGAACCTGCAGGAGCCGATGCGATCCGCAATGAAATCCGCAACGTTGCCAAATAAATGACGTATTTTTATCTTCTCATTCTAGTAGTGAGGTTAGTTCTGATTGGTAAAAACAGACATACCCTTAAGAAGTTAAAATTGTACTTTCGCGGTTGAACTTAATTTAGGTTTAACATAGGTCATTTTTTTAAAACCATACTGCATTTAACGGAAATTCTGCAGCCTTTCGGGCCGTATCTAGGTATGGCCCCCTCCTCCACACACCGGTGAATTTGGGGAGTATGGAATACATAATAATAATATGAGTACGGTACTAACAACTGATGGAAAAAAATTCATGGCCGATTTTGCGCCCCCCAGATAGCTGCGTCCTTGGCGGGCGCCCATCTCGCCACCACCTATATACGACCCTGCTTTAAAAGGACTACCTACCTTCTGCGTATTTAAATACCATGTCTTTTTTAAGACAGTACATAGTTTCTGACATTTAAAACAGAAAACTGGTATTTTTAGATTTGTTTGAACAAGTTACAACAATCAACAAATAAAACAACCAACCATGACGAACCTCAGTATAAACGGCGACGTTGCCAAGTTGAGCATTTCATTGCGGTGTGCATCCGCTCGTGACCACGTGAGCGTGCTGTGTGTTGTTTACAGTTACTTAAAAAATGGGTCTCAACGAAAAAATGGAATTCACTTCTGTAAGATTTGTGCTTTTACTGGATTTAAGACAAAAAATATCGATCTTCTTACTTTCACTTTTGGCGATGAATCCCCATCCTTTGCCGCTATCAAACGCTGGTATAAGTTATTTTATCGTGGTGGCCGTTTGCTTACCGACAAGGTCGTCAAGGTCTTTCAAAGTTATTGTGTCAGAAAACATTGATGCTGTGTAAAAACTAATGATGCACAATCGT
Source organism: Listronotus oregonensis (assembly GCA_019359885.1). Lineage (NCBI taxonomy): Eukaryota > Metazoa > Arthropoda > Insecta > Coleoptera > Curculionidae > Listronotus > Listronotus oregonensis. The sequence goes on along the minus strand of JAHBCN010001757.1, from coordinate 12,645 downwards.
CATGTGATATAGGTACTACGAGATTAAGGCAACATAAGGCATTAGTTTTTTGGGCGTATATAGAATATTGCATGATCATTTAGATGTGGTTAGTTGTGGTTAGTGGAATAAATGCTTTAACAAGTGATTCGATCCCATTTAAAAGTATATAGGCAAATAAGTTGATAAAAATGACTGTTTTTTTTTTTATTGGGCTCAAAATATAAATAGTTTCCCTTGTTAGGATTTTTAAAAAAACGTAAGATCCAAAACTAAAAGGTGAAAAACAGGACCTTTAGCAAGTGTTTCTATCAAAAATCTTTGCTTAATTTTTTATTAATGGTTTTTTTTGGTCCAGTTTTTAAACATATTTATTTATAATCATCATGTCTACAAAATTTTATGGTCATTAGTGGACAAGTTGTGTTTTTCATTAGACGATTGTTATTTTCCCCGTTCATAATTTTTTTATTTACTTTTATTTTCTCTAGGGGTAATTTAACCCCCAAATCGAAAAAATGTTATGTTCAAAAGGGGGTTCTACAAAATAAGTTGAAATATCCGTTTATTGGTTTATAATTGATGTTTTATGTTATTTTAGTTCAATTTTAATACTATTTCCACTCTGAGCAATATATCCACTTTACAGTCAGTACAATTAATTTTATAACCGCCTGACATGTCGAGTTTTTATGTAATTTTCTTGTTGTTTTTTGATATTCTACCGAGATTAAAGTTATTCGTAAAAATGCGGACAGTCTAATTTATTTAGTTTATTGCATATATTTTTGCTGCTGACTTACAGTCATTGCTATCAGTGCATTTTGACCTGTAAATGTCGCATTTAGATGAACACTGCATATAATAGTTATTTTCGTAACAAGTGATCTTTTCGAACGCGGCTGCCTTACACTCCGATGCGCGCCGTTTTTTGGGTAATAACCAAGGCGGAAAAGTTTTTTTCCGCAAGTTTTGGGGAACAATATTTTTTACAAGCGAGAGGAAAAACCAAAAAATTTTTAAAAAATTTATGATTAAAATATTATTTATTAACAAGGGTTTTTAACACTTATTATTATTTTCTTTATATAAAAAATTGGTCGCGTTTTAAAATTTATTTTATTGCTTATCTGTGAAAACCATAACGGTGGCGGGTTGGTTCTTTCTTAGCCAATCTTTTCCTATGGAAGTAGTTTCTTGAACCGAAGGTTTAGTACATTGGAAGATGGCATTGACGGTTGTTTCTGGATATGGAAGGTGTTTCGGTAAAATTGATGTTTTGTTTGAAATATCCTTTCTAAAATTTGTTGAATTCTTGAGGTATCCTTCAGCGACTGATGTAGACTTCCAGCCTCCAAGGCGTTTAATGTTGGATATTTGTTTTCCGCTGTTTGCGAGAAATGTTGCAGAGGAGGCGAAAGTTATGCCCGTATACAATTCCGGGTTATAGTCCGGGAGCCGGCAATCTTAAAATGCCCGTGATCGCGGATTTGCAAAATTTTTATATAAATTAATAGCTTTTAGTTATAGGAACAAATGCATTTGGTAAGCCTAGATTTAGTTGGCCAAAAAAAATTTAAAAAAAATTATATTAAAAAAAAAGCAAAAATGTTTCCCCGTCATCGCGGATTTGGATAAAAAATGGTGTATTCTGTAGAAAATTTTGTAGTTTAACGTAAAAAAAAAACACCAATTTTATTCAGCCGAAGGGCCCACCCTATTTAAAGGGTGTGATTAAGGGGTAAAATTTCCCAATCATTCCGGAAAACTTGTATAATATAAGTATAATAAATATATATTGCTTTCATATATAAAATTGTTTATTGTATTATCTTGAATTAATAAATTTATTACGATATTTAAATCAACTGAAAAAAAAATGAACTTAAATAAAAATGTTGCTATATTTCCTTTGATCATATTTATCCTTTTACAACTTGTTGCATGCATTTAAGACTCATTATTATTGATGTGAATTGAGCCCGTATAGAATAAAACTGGTAAGCCCGATATTTCCGGCCGTTTTTAGACACGCGTACCAAAATATTTTTAAAGTTCACATAAAAAGAAAAAAATTAAAAAAAAAAAGTTTTCCGAAATGATGGGAAAATTTTACCCCTCAATCACAACCTTTAAATAGGTGAGCCGGGCCCTCTCGGCTGGACAAAAATTGGTAAGCTAATTTTTTTACGTTAAATTACAAAATTTCCTATAGAATACACCATTTTTTTATCGAAATCCGCGATGACAGGGAAACATTTTTGTTTTTTTTTTAATAACCATTTTTTTTTAAATATTTTGGCCTACTAAATCAAGGCTTACCGAATGCATTATATTCCTATAACTAAAAGCTATTAATTTTTTTAAAAATTTTGCAAATCCCGATCACGTACTTTTAATATGGCCGGCTCGGACTATTAGAAAGTTTGAGATAGGCCGCTATTTCCGATGGCATTCTTCCGAAGGTATTAATGCTGATACGTTCTATATAGATTCAAAATTTCTTCTTTTTTGGCATCTCCAGAAATGAAAAAGTTTCTAGAGCTGTAATTTTTTGATTCTGGGATGTTAATCAATACTAAATTTTCTTGGTCTTCAATATGGTCCAGACATCTTTTTGTTAACTCCTCTTTACGACAAGCGCCCGCTAAGCCAAAAATCGTAGCCACTTTTATATGTAAATAAGTATCATCTGGCGCTTCATCCATGAATTTCGATATTTCTTCATTTAAAAAGACTTTAGCCTTTTTGGGTCTAAAACCAACGCTTTGTTTTTTAAAGTAGGGCGTCACTTTGAAAAACTTGCTTAAATCTATGTTCTTTCGTAACTTAATGATACATTTTAGCATAGAGCATCTAGACCAGGGGTGTCCAAACTTTCCAGCCTTAGGGCCATACTGATTACTCCAGTAAGTTCCGAGGGCCAAAACCATATTATCCGGTGGTAAGAAGTGAAATAGTCCACTGATGAAAAAAAAGTCCAAAAAAGTACACAACGTTTAAAAAAGGCTGCAAATCGGACTAAAGTCCGCAAAACGGCAACACTGCATATTATTAATTTTCCTGTCATTTTCTGTAATTTCTAGGTTAGTCGTAGAGTACGAGCCATGAGGAGTAACGTGACACGACATCTGGTGGACACAAGCGGAAATGGTAGTACCTTCTATCGCTAACAGATGGCGCTAATAGCACGTACAGAATAATCTCGTTGGTTCGAAAGTTCTGGTGTCTTCCACTCACTTCTAGATGGCAGAAATGGGATATATAAAGGCTAGTGGCGCAACCCAAAAGTAGTTCCTATGACACTGTTGTTAAATAAAATATTGCATACCTCCTTAAAACGTGTTTGTGCGTGTTTAAGACATCTTTATAACAGTATTTTGATTTGAATTGTTGCTTTTGTGTGTGAATTAGTATTATGGAAAAGAAGCGAAAAATTGATAGTGAATGCAGAAAATTCAAAGATTAGTGGAACATTCAGTACTTCGTAATGGAGTCCAGTAACAAGGCGCTATGTTTGATTTGCAATGAAAGCATAGCCGTTCTCAAAGAATATAACATTAAACGTCATTATGAAACAAAAACATTTCAAAATTACTCAAAATATACAGGAAGTTTGCGGACAGAAAAATTCGAAGCTATGCAGCGCGGATTGAAATCGCAGCAATCTTCATTTACAAAACTCAAAACTGAACAAGAGTCTGCAACTCGTGCCAGCTTTCGTGTGGCTCTTGAAATTGCAAAACGTGGAAAACCATTCACCGATGGAGAAATGATCAAAGAATGCATAATTGCAGTAGCCGAAGAAATGTGCCTGAAAAGGTAAATTTATTAAAAACTGTCAGTATGTCAGCAAACACTGTGGCTCGAAGGGTAGAAAACATCGCTGAAAATATATCCCTCAACTGTTCGACAAAAATGGACATTTTGAGTGGTTTTCTTTGGCCTTGGAAGAGTCAACGGATGTGTCAGATACTGCTCAGGTGTTGATTTATATTCGAGGAGTAGATAAAAGCTATGAAGTGCACGAAGAACTTCTTGATATGTATAGTATTATGGCACAACTACTGGTACAGATATTTTTAAGGAGTTGAAATGGCCATTAATCAAAAGAACCTTCGATGGAAAAACTTGAAATGTATTACAACTGATTGAGGCAAAAACATGAGTGGGAAAGATAAAGGAGTGGTCGCTCTTGTGTCAAAGGCTGTAGAAAATACGGTGGTTCAAAACCATTAGTATTACATTGTATCATTCATCAGCAGTCTTTGTGCGGAAAATGTTTGGATATGTCTGACGTTCTGAAACCAGTCATATCAACTGTTAATTTTATCAGATCTTTTGGGCTGAATCACCGACAATTCCGACAATTTATTGAAGAGATTGGAGAAACTGACTTACCTTATCATACTGCCGTACGCTGGCTTAGTTGTGGGAAAGTCCTTCAGCGCTTTGTTGAACTTCGAGCAGTGATCGAAATTTTTTTGAATGAAAAGCATCGCCCTCTTACTGAATTACAAAACAACGCATGGCTGTGGAAGTTAGCATTCTATGTTGATTTGACAAAACATGTGAACGAACTGAATTTGGGATTGCAAGGAGAAAACCAGCATCTTCAAATCATTCCGGAAGAAATTGAGACTGTTTCAATCACAACTATGAAGTAAATGTTTTTCACATTTTAAAACATGTGAAATATTCAGCCACACTACTGAGACTGAGTTTCCTATCGATTTTGCAATCAAAACTTTGAGTGCTTTGAAGATAAATTTTGATACTCGTTTCTCGGACTTTGATGCCATTGCGAATCAATTAAGAATCCTTTTGATACTGACATTGAAACCCTAGCCCCGGAACTTCAAATGGAAATGATTGATCTACAATGCAGTGATATAATTAAGAACAAATATCAAAACTCATCTTTGTTGGAATTTTATAAGATTCTTCCACTGACACAATTTGATAATTTGCATAAATTTGCTCGTGGTCTGTTTTCTGTTTTTGGTACTACTTATTTGGTGAGAAAACCTTCTCAAAATGAAGTACACAAAAATGTTTACAGATCGAAATTAACTGATGAGCATCTTAAATCTCTTTTAATAATTGGTACAAGTAAAATTAGTCCACAACTACAAACTATTGTCAGTGGAAAATCTCAATTACATATATCTCATTAGTATTTCATATGTCATTATGTTTGTTATACGTTATGTGATTATTTAAAATGTATAAAATGTTAGTTGGATTCATTTCAATAATTTGTTAGTTATTATATACTGAAGTTAAATTTTCTGCATATTATACATGTCTTTACTCATTACAATTCTGTGTTTCTTTATCCAACTTATCACAAAAACAATAACAATAAGCCTACAAGAATGTTATGAGTTAGCGGAGTTAGCCCATGACCATATCAATGTAGATGTCATATTAATAATTATTCAACATAAAATTAGAAATACTTCAGTAAACTAAATTTAATTTGCTATAAAATTATTTTGTTCTCTAAAGGAGTTTTCAAGTATGCTAGCTCTCCGCGGGCCGGACAAAATCTGTCCGCGGGCCGGATGTGGCCCTCGGGTCGTAGTTTGGAGACCCCTGATCTAGACCATAATGTATTGGGTTTACATGTTTTTGATAGATAAGCGAAATAGGTCAGACAAATCTCTTCTTTAAAAGATTTCACACCCTTACTTCGACACCAGCTCTCAAACATAACAAATTCTTTTTCATACCTGTGTCAAGATTTCATGGGAAGGAGATATATACTTGCTATTTCTGCTGCTTCTATAATCGATGCTGGTAAATAGTCGTCAGAATCAATTGAAAATGTTTCTCCAATTTGGTTGAAAAATGCGTGACAGAAAATTAATTTTTGATAGATGCATAAACAATTAGTTGGTTGCTATGGCTTCTATAGTAATTTATATGGAGTTATAAAAAATATGTACTTACATTTGGTAAATTAGGATTATTTTATTTTATTTAATAAATGTTATAAAACGACTGCAAAATAACAGCAAAATTCAGTTTTTTTAAATATATAACTATTATAAGCAAAATCATGCATTATTTTATAATTAGATACAAATTTATGTTCCAAAAACTAAGTGATTTTACTTTTTCGCACTAGTGGAGAAAAGTGCTATTTTCCGCACTCAGATTAGTGAGCAAAAATATAGTTTTCCGCACACTTGTAGTAAAATATATTTTTTTTCTGGGGAAATTGATCTCTTATTGCGTACATCTTATCACGGGTACAGTTAGAAATATGTTGATTCCACCATTTGTATAAGGAAGTACGCAAATTTTTTGACATTTTTAATTCATACTGTTCGAATATCTTCTGCCTTGTCATTTTTTGGGCATTATTATTTACCTTATGAAAAGATGTATATACAGTTTTTTATTTTAAATTTTCCTTGTTGCCAACCAATACATATTCTCATTTTTACTCGCCTGCGACGAAGGAGGTATTGTCATCGCAAAAATATCACACCTCGAGGTTTTTGCATATCTTCACGTTATGGGGCTTTGAGGCCGATCATATTATATACGTTCGCATGACAGGGGGGAAGGGTATTGCTTGGTGTGACAAGATGTGACAAGAGGGTCGGGGGGATCTGTGAAAACGTGACGTTCGCAGATCATAAAACAATTCTTCCTTAATTTTTTTCCTTGATTTTTCCATTTTATTTTTCTTTTGAGATAGAAAGTCATTTGTATTAAGTGTGTACATATATACGTATACATTGTCGTTACAATATCTTAATACAACTAATCATATTTACTTATGTTTGTTTCGGCATCGGCACTAGTAGTGTGGTTGGACGCAACCGGTGCCTCTGCAGAACCAACTATTTATAGGGAGGGCCAGCTTTTGTGAGGTAATATTAATAGGGGGGTCGCAAAGAGTGTGACGCGGTGTGACGAAGGGGGGAGAGGGTCAAAAATGGTGAAATTCAGCGTGACGCAGTTTTTGAACGACTTCTTTAGGTTTATTTTGTTCTTATTGTAAAGAAAGACTTAATGCCTAAGAACGTGAATATGTCAATGAAAACTTATTAATGCGGGGCTAAAATATTTGAAGGTTAGAAGGAAAAGGAAATACCTCTATAAGCAGCTGGTTTCACACTCTAAACACTCTAGCCATAAAAGAGTGACAAAGTGAGAAGTTCGGGGTTTCTTTAGAAATGGATGAATTACTTATTAATATTACCTCACAAAAGCTGGACCTCCCTATAAATAGTTGGTTCTGCAGAGGCAGGCACCGGTTGCGTCCAACCACACTACTAGTGCCGATGCCGAAACATAAGTAAATATGATTAGTTGTATTAAGGTGTTGTAACGACAATGTACGTGTTGCTCTATTGGGAGCTGCAAGGGGAGGAATTATAGTGTTTAGCTCTAAAGATCAGAAACCCTGGAAATAGCTATAAAAAATGATAGGTTCCTTCCTTGCTCATCGGTGGGCAAGAGGAGGAAGCTATGTGGTAAGAGTGGTCTTAATAATATGGCGAACGGTTCTGATGTGGGAGAAGCCATTCTACAGATATGGGAACACTGTATTCCAAGTTGGGTCTGATTTGGGATACTAATATAGTGTGTAGTGTTAGAACGAGACAATAATTTTCTGGTTAAAAATTGTATTATTTTTTCTTTAATAAATCTAATTTTATTCAAACAGTGGGAGGAGCCTAAAATTTTTTATTGTGTGGGATAAAAATTAATCTTGGTCTGATAAAGTAACAAATATGTCCTATGTTTTAAGTCACATTTCAGTCATAAGTATTTTCGATAAATTATTCGGTATATTAGCAAAAACTTACTTTATGGTACACATTTATATAATTACTAAAATTGCAAGCATTTTACCTAAAAATCATTTAATGCTTGTAAAAAAATCTTTATCCTAACTCTTGCGTAAAGTATCTTTCCCGCACTTAAATGCTTACCCAAACTCCGCTTCGCGTGCGAAAAAGTATTTGTAAGGATAATTACTATTTTCTACAATTTACCCTAAAGCTTAAGTCATTTTAATTTTTGTAAACACTTATAGAGATATATAATATATATATGTATATAAATATAGTTCTTGATTACAAAAATAAATGTCCTGTTCCATTTTTATCCTAAATGACTTGCCAAAGCTAAAAAAAATGCAATGAATCAATGAATTTATTACTATTGCTTTTTATAAAAATACTTGGTTGACCTAGTTTTCTTTAAAAAACCGGATAAAAATAAAAATAAGAATATAAATGTAAAATAAAGCGTCGGTTTTTAAAACACTGTGGATAGATTTTTTTTTTTTTTTTTAACTAACGTTTTATTGTGGTTTTAAGTATCTGTAAATTGCAATATTCAATGTATCTTATATTCCATATTGGGCCCTCAAAAACCATCAGATAGGTACATAAAAACAGTCAAAAAAACTTTTAAAAGATGCTGTAATTTTTATTATTTTTTTTAAATTTATTAAATCTGCAAAAACGTTTTTTAAGCAATTTTTTTTTGTTAACTGACCCTTTTGTTAAATTAACTTTTGGAACCGTTTTACACATACAAAAATTATTTCGAAAATTGTTGCTATAATTGTGCCGAAAATTTACACAATAATCATTTTGGGTATTATACGTTTCATAATTCTTACTAGAATTTTCGCAATATAAATATTAAACATGTTTATATTTTCGAGAAATTGAGCAAGAATTTACGCAGTTTCGTTTTCGGGGTTGTTATATGAAAATGGGAAGTATTTCATAAAAAGAAACTAGCTCACTGCTGTTACATCTAATAGAAACAATTTCCGCCTATCTACATATATATCTAACAATGAATGTACCATTATCAAAAGTCCCATAAAAATTTTTATTAAAATTTTGGTAATAGTTTTCGCTAAATTTCACTAGAATTCCTATATGTGTAAGCGGTTCTTACGGACCTTGTTTTTGTCAAATATACCTCTTCAGATTTATATTTATTTTCTTTTAAGTCTGATCATATTCACTTCTCAGTAATTGGATTATTTTAATTCAATTACTTTCCAGAAAAGGTTATTGTATTTGAATTATTAATTTATAGGAAAAGGTAATCGTAATTATTAATTGATTTTCACGAACCCAAGTAATTCAATTACTTATAAAGTTATTTAATTACTTATAAAGTAATTGAACTACTTAGGAATTAATTCAATTACCTAACAAATAATTGAAATTACAACGAAAAATTCAATTACTTTTTTTATGCCAAAAAAAAAACATCTTGAAACAAGTCGGGCCGCTTTGAATCCGGCGAACGCCGCCTCCGAGCCGATTTAGTATATTCGATTGATGCTTACCGTCACCGTTTTTATACTTTTCTTGTGGAAAAATGTGTTGATGTTTGGGTAGGACAAAAAGAATTTTATTTTTATTTAATGTTGAACTTGCCGAGAAAGCAGTTTGAATAGTGTGACGTGCGCGTATGATGCATATTAGTATAAATATTTTATTTGGTTAGTGTATCGGGTTTAATATATATGGTAATTTAAATAGAGTAATTGCTAAAATATTTAATTACTTTTAGTTTTAATTAATAATTAAATTACTTTTAACAAACATGCTAGTAATTGATAAATGTAATTTACTCCTACTTAGAAGAGTAATTGGTTATTGTAATTGAATTACTTTTTGAAAGTAATTGCGATAGCTCTAAGTCCGATCAAAATAGTCATTCAAGCTTATTATTATGTTGGGAATACTATTCTAAATGAAATGTAAAAAGTCCTCATCGATCCCACATCTACAAAAAAAAATATTCAGGTCAAATTTTGCAAATATGGGTTATTTGAATTTTTCTGCCAAACGGTAAGTTTTATCATAAAAATGGGTCAGATTAAAATTGTAGATCAGACATTTTATCTATAAAAATTGTACTTCCTTTCTTTTTCTAAGCATCACCATTTTCAAGCTGTAGTGATTCAAAAAGTTGAAAAAGTTGTGTTTTTTATAATATGCACACGCTTCCACGCCACCTGTGAAGTAGTGAACTTGGCGCGTTTCTTTTAACGTGGTTTCGCCGCTAGGCGTTCTATGATCTATTGTGTTGCTGTTTAATTAAATAATTTTCTATTAAATTAAAAATGGTACTATTGGAAATGAAGAAAATGTTAAATTATAAGTTACTGATGAAAACAATTCGTCTGATTAATAAATATCTAATGAAACTTCAAGTGTAATGTTTTTTTCGTATTCTTTTTTTTCTTCTTCTCTTCCTTCTTCTTTTTCGTGCTAAATACAAGTAAATTATTCTAACAGCAATGCATCAGATGTCTCCTTGTTGATATCGTAAGAATCCTTTTCTGTTGGCGATTTAACATTGAAGAACGACGGTGTTCACCCAATTGTAATTTGGATTTGAAAGATATAGGCCGAACAACAGTCATAATACTATGACTAATATTTGTGCATACTAATTTTAAATGTTCTAAATTTAAATGTTTATTTTTTAGAATAACTCGCTCCAAAAAATAAGTCAGTGACTCTATTTCAGCGCTGTTAATATCATCAACATTACCCCCCGCCAGGGTTATTAAATCGTTCTTTTTCGTACCAAGCTGGATTAAGAATATCATGGTGATTATCAATAAAACCTATGAATCTGGCCTACTTTCAGAATAGATTCTTTGAATGAAAGTGTAGTTACTTTAAAAACTTTATGCTGGGAAGTCAGTGCTTTTTTTCTTTTTATACTCCTAATGCAATGCATTGCCGCCAATTCTACGCTTGATCCTCCTATTCCCCTTCCAACAGTTGTCCCTGTTTCTCATAAAATGTCCGATTTAATTTTTAAAGTCAAACAGCGTATTCTTTCTTCTCTTAATACTAAAAAATCGTCTGGGCTGGATGGCATACCAGCAATCGTCTTAAAAAAATGTGCTCCCGAGCTTCCACCCATCTTAACTCGCCTCTTTCGAATCTCTTACGACACGGGCATTTTCCGGAGAGTTGGAAAGCTGCACGTGTGCAACCTGTCCCCAAAAGGATCCAAAAGTTCCCCTTCCAACTATAGACCTATATCTCTTCTTTCAGTTGTTTGCAAAGTAATGGAAAAATTCATTAATTCCCAAATCTTAAAGTATCTGGAAAAACATAAGATCTTACATGATAGACAATATGGATTCCGTCACAGTAGATCCACAGCTGATCTTCTTTCCTTTGTCTCCACAATGGAACAACCCCTTGAGTTTCTTGGCGAACCCCAGATCGTTGCTGACATACCCAAAAGTTTTCGATCAGGTCTGGCATGATGGGCTTTTTAAAAAAAACTTCCCCGGTCTTCCACTGCTTTGCTTTTGGCTTTCCAGTTTCCTTTCTAATGGGTATATCAGTTGTGTAGATGGTCACCCCAGCTTCTCCCAAATTAATGCGGGGGTGCCCCATCGTGTTTGCCCCTACGCTGTTTCTTCTACACATTGATCTTCTCTTTCCACAATAAATTCCATTCATAGTTTGCTGACATAGTACCCTCCACTCAGTATTAAATTTCTTAAGCCACCGTGTAATCCGTTTCGAAAACAAAACGCAGGTCAATGCAGATATCTCTTTCACAAGACCTCAAACTTATCTTGGTTGGGGGCCAAAAAACTTGTTCAGTTTAATGCCTCGAAAACACAATCTGTTCGTCTTATTAATGATCAAACGTTCACAGAAAGGCTTCCTCTTCTTGCCCCCCCCCTCGAGCTGTAGGGGGTCTTCCCCTTATAGGTAATTTCACGGCTGCTGCTCGGGGGTTGGCCAGTATAATTCCTTCTCTGGCAGCTCCCAACAGAGCAACACGTAGTGCAACTTTTATATCCTTTTACAGTTCAGTTAGATAGGCCCCGAACTTTTTCCCCTTTCTTCTTCCCTTTATCCCCAGAGTGTCAAGACTATGGGAAACCCGCTGCCCGCAGAAGTTTTTTCCCTTTTCCCCCCAATCTCCCAAAAAATTTTAAATCTGTGAACAAACTCCCTCTTCCACACAGGCACCCACGGTAATTAGTACTTAGACATCAGCCTTCGTGGACTGTTCCAAGATAAAAAAAAAAATAAGCAACATTGTTTTAAATAAAAGATAATTTACTTACGCCTCTTCTAGTACCAGGAGAACTATTTTTAGATGTTTTGGGTTGTTTTCCTTGTTTTGTCTTTTAACTTAGAAAGAAATTTTTTGACTATAATTTTTACGACAATGCACATTAATTGTCACAGATTTCTGGTCTTTCAAGTATTTTAGAAATTCATCAATTCTTTCAACACTTACTGAACGTGGCATGAAGACGTTGATTGATATCGACGTCTTTATGCCACGTTCAGCAGTAACAATTTCACTTTCAGTCAAAGATTTACCACAAGTAAAACAAAATGGCGACATTTTTTAAAAAACTAAAAACAGCCAACACTTTTTAGAGAAATGAATAAAATTTTTTTTCGCTTAAAAAGGGAAAGTTTACCTATTTTACATATTAATTTTTTTTTCATTTATTTGTTTATATTTTGAGAATTAAAAAAAAAATCTAAATAAATATACATAGTGGTGCGCACAGTGGGTGCCGTGGGTGCCGGGGGGCCGTGGCCCCCCACTAGTCTGAAAAAGATTACTGTATTTAAAATATAAAAATTATTATTTGATAAGGTTGATTTA